>CP136868.1:25459615-25667115 GCA_033000465.1 Sciaenops ocellatus | reverse complement strand
ACATGCCCACGGTCACCGTAGTGAGCGTTTGTGGACATTTACATCCATAGAGACATCCTGGTACTTCCACCGCTGTCCGTGGCACTCATTTCACAGGCCTCATGATCAGTTAGAGACTGGAGTTAAGCGTCTGAGGCAAATAAGTGTCAAGGCATTCAATAAATACTCTCTTACATTATTTAAGCATCTCGTCTGGCAAGCTGATGTGTTTCTGAGCGCTGCATGTCCACCCAAGAAGCAGCAGCGTTCTCTGCAAAGAGGAGTGAAAAAGCTTACGGCACCTGGTATTCCCAGGTGGTCTTCCATCCAAGTACTAACCAGGCCCGACGCTGCTTTGCTTCCGAGATCGGGCGCGCTCAGTGTGGTATGGCCGTAAGCCACGAGTGCACGCGCTAATACGCTATTTATACATACCCACGGTCACTATAGCGAGTGTTTGTGGACATTTACATCCGTACAGACATCCTGGCAGCTCCACCGCTGTCCGTGGCACTCATTTCACAGGCCTCATGATCAGCTAGAGACTGCAGTTAAGCGTCTGTGTAATGAAGGTAGTCTTCATTACGTACTTTTGTTGTTTGTTGTTTTTGGTAACACAGTGAGTTAACAGGTTTAAGAATGAGGCACAAACAAATTAGCAAATGTTTATTGAATGGGTGAATGTTGTTGACGGTGTGTGTGTGTGCGGGTCTTGTGTTGCCCTCAGCAGAGAATGAGTGGAGACCAGGCCTGCAAAAGGAAACATTTAGTTAGTTGGTAACCTGAACTCTTTGGGATAGTGATAAAATGTAGCTAAAGGTATTGGATCAAATGTGAGGTGACTGTGCCATATGATAAATGAAATATGTGTGTGTATGTGTGAGTCACTCACCTGATATGTCTCCTCTCCAGGGTGTTCGGGCGAAAAGAGTAGTATTTAAAGGTTCCGGGTCGTACCATGAACTGATTGGTGTAGGGGGGAGTGCACCTGAATCAGTTCATGGGAGTTCTTTAATAGATTTTATGATGATGTTTACACCGGTAAAAGATATATTTTGATTGATGTTATAGTAGAGGGTAAATGTATTTTAAGGTTTTGTCTATTGTTTGTGATGTGGATATGTAATGGGAGAGGCAGAATCCCCTTGGGTCTTGGTTGGTAGCAGCAGAGGGGTATTTAAGGCTGCCAGTTGCACCACATGCGGTTGTTGCTGCTGCTGCTAGGACCATGGTGTGCCCGGTCCACAGTATGTGTCCATGTTAACTCTGTATGTTTATTTAAATGTTGGTGAATAAACACCTGGTTGGTTCAACACAACCTCTGCCTCAAGCCTCCTACTGTACCTTGCAATCCAGCCACTACATGGCCACCCTAACAGTCTGAGGCAAATATGTGTCAAGGCGTTCAATAAATACTCTATCTTAGATTATTTAAGCGTCTCGTTTGCCGAGCTGCTGTGTTTCTGAGCGCTGCATGTCCACCCAAGAAGCAGCAGCGTTCTCTGCAAAGAAGAGTGAAAAAGCTTACGGCACCTGGTATTCCCAGGCAGTCTCCCATCCAAGTACTAACCAGGCCCGACGCTGCTTTGCTTCCGAGATCTGACGAGATCGGGCGCCCTCAGTGTGGTATGGCCGTAAGCCATGAAAGCGTGCGCAAATATGCTATTTATACATGCCCACGGTCACCGTAGCGAGCGTTTGTGGACATTTACAGCCGTAGAGACATCCTGGCACTTCCACCGCTGTCCTTGGCACCAGTGGCGGCTGGTGGATTTCTCTCCAGGGGGGGCTATAACTCCAAAATAGACATATACCAAAAAGCAAGCAAACATATACTAAGGTATCACATCAGTGTATTTACATGAATGAAAACAACAAATCAACATTATAATGTCATGTAGTGTTCTACATTTTGTACATAAATTTTGCCCTTCTATCCTTGAGAGAAGCAAATTTCTCAATGACTCTTTGGTTGAAGTCAGGGATGGTTTTGACAAGCTTCTTCTCCATAGAGAGCATGGCCAATGCATTAATACGATCCTGTGACATTGTGTTCCTGAGGAAGGTCTTGATTCTCTTCAGTGTTGAGAAGCACCTCTCAGATTCAGCTGTGGTCATAGGAGTTGTGATGAGGATCTTCAGCAGAGCCACAGTCTCTGAGAAGGTGTCCTGAAGATTGTTCCCCATGAAGAGCTGGTACAGAGCCACAGCACCACTGCAGCTCTTGAACTCATCATTGCTGTAGATGAGAGCCAGTTCAGTTTTCAGCTTGTTCTTGTTCAGCAGTGGGTAAGCCTCCATGGTGGTGTTCAGTGCTGCTTCAGGGAACTGGCTGTGGTACTGCTGGAATCTGTCTGCCTGCAGCAGTGTAGCACTGATCAGATGCTTTGTGAAGGCAAATCTGTGTTTTGCATGGCCCAAGATAGTGTCACAAACCTAAAAAATGAATAGACCAGTTTAATACAATATGGAGATGGCTATTAGTCAGCTTTCTAATTATTTAATATATAAAACTATTTATTTTATGAGTATGTGTTCATTTAATAGCAACAATGCAAATTAACAATAGCACCTCTATAAAAGTAGACTATTATATTATATACGGCCTATTGTAAGGTGTGTTCCCCACTTTTTCACAATATAGCACTACTATGATTAAAAACATTGCAAAAGACCTACACCACACGTTTAGCTTCTATCTCACCTCTGTGGCTACCCTCTGAAGATCACCTGGGCCCAGTGTGCGGCGTTTCTTGGCCAGCTGAGGTACACTGCCACTGTGTTCTCCACAGAGAGTAGGGAGGGAATCTCTGAACAGAACCAGAAGAGATAAGTTCATCTTTAGTCACCAGGTAAAATAACAAGAAATATGAAGTGGTTCAAGCATGATAGAGATTAACAAAATATCAGTAATATTAAACAGCACAACATAGACATTAATTTACCTGATCTTTTGTATGTTGTCTGTGAACTGCTGCATGATTCCCTGAACAAAGACTGAGTCGATGGTCCGCTTCTGGAGCTGGCTGTAGAGAATGTCCACATGAGGCATGATGAGATGGAACAGTTTGAGGAAGAAGCTGAAACTATCATCCTCCAGCAGCCTCACAAACCCTCCAGCTTCTCTCACAGTGGTAGGATCAAACTCTCCTGAGTCCCTGATGGTTTCAAAACACTGGAGCAGGTCTTCTTTGTGCTCAAAAACAGTGTTCACAGCTCGGCTGTGGAAGTTCCACCTCACTGCGCTTGCTCTTGGAAGTCTGTGGGCCACCACTCTATCGAGCACACTGGTTCTCTTTGGAGATCTTGAAAAAAAGCCAGAGAATCCAGCCAGGTCTGAGAAGAAATTACTCACTTTTGGGATATGGGAAGTCACCTGCTGCATGATAAGGTTAAGTTGGTGAGCATAGCAGTGGACATAGTGTGCATTTACATAGACATCTTGGATCTTCTTCTGTACACCATCTGTGGCTCCTCTCATGACACTTGCACCATCGTATGTTTGGGAAATGAGCTTGCTCTTCTGGTCATCAGGGAGAACGGAGCTCAACCTATCCAGAAGTGCTGTGGCGATGGAATCAGCTGTGGCACTTTGGAGAGGTATGAACTCAAAAAACCTCTCTTGGACATGATGGGCTTTGTCAATGTAGCGGATCACAAGCACCAGCTGACACTGAGTGGAAATGTCCATTGTTTCATCAGCCTGGATGGGGACAAAGTCTGCACTCCTGATTTCTCCAATGATGCACTCTCTCAAAACTGACAGCACAACTTGACACAGTCACATTATTTTTGATAGAATGTGCCTGTTTTTGTCAACCTCCTCATTGTGCTTACGGATCCCTACCCTGTAGCCTTCATCAAGCTGAGATGAAATGTTTATTTTTCCAAACATGGCTAGTCGCAGTGCATTTTCCATGTGGATCCCAGTTTGTTCATGCTTCTTTGCCTTTTCTGAAAAGTGCTTTAAATCAGTCATACCTGTCTTAATCCATGCTGGGTCAGATCCTGACGTTTGAAAAAGGAGGCAGGGAAAGCAGAATAATGCATTAGCCTCGCTACATGCAGTTAGCCAAGCCTTGTTGCTAAACCATGTCCTGGAAAAAGACCGAGTGTACTGTCTCCCTCTGTCTTTGGACTGCTGATTAATGGTGATGTTCGGCTGATCAGGTCCGAGCTCTTTCACGTCGAGCTTCTCCTGATACGTTCTCCTTTCAAAAGGTATTGTTTTAAGTGACTTCACTGAATTATTTAATTTCTCTTTCTCCATTTTGCATCTCTCTCCGATCGTCTCCAACTCCCGCGGCTCGACCTGTCAATCATCCGCACTTTATAACAGACGGCTGTGACGTCGGCCCCATGGCGGGAGGGTGGTGATATGCAAATCCAGCTGCATTCAGCTCTGGGCGCAGGAGAGGTGCGCCCTAGCATGGTCCTATCTCTTGTATTGAAGAGAAGCTACTGCGCATGTACAACTTTTAACGAGAGTCTATGGGCAAAGATTTTTGCGCCCCAGGGCGGAAATACGTCACCAATCAGACAACGTCCATGAACAAAACAACTTTACTCATCATTAACTATAAAATATTTATCTTGCACATCTAAAAATATATATACATATATTTCGAAATATTTTTATTTTATTATTTCATTTTTTTGTGTCTTATTCAAGATAATGTGGTGAGTGGTGAGTGGTGGGGCGACGCCCTAGTGCCCTCTATTGGCCAGCCGCCACTGCTTGGCACTCATTTCACAGGCCCCATGATCAGCTAGAGACTGGAGTTAAGCGTCTGAGGCAAATAAGTGTCAAGGTATTCAATAAATACTCTATCTTACATTATTTAAGCGTCTCGTCTGGCAAGCTGATGTGTTTCTGAGCGCTGCATGTCCACCCAAGAAGCAGCAGCGTTCTCTGCAAAGAAGAGTGAAAAAGCTTACGGCACCTGGTATTCCCAGGCAGTCTCCCATCCAAGTACTAACCAGGCCCAACGCTGCTTTGCTTCCGAGATCTGACGAGATCGGGCGCGCTCAGTGTGGTATGGCCGTAAGCCATGAGAGGATGCGCAAATACGCAATTTATACATGCCCACGGTCACCGTAGTGAGCGTTTGTGGACATTTACATCCATAGAGACATCCTGGTACTTCCACCGCTGTCCGTGGCACTCATTTCACAGGCCTCATGATCAGTTAGAGACTGGAGTTAAGCGTCTGAGGCAAATAAGTGTCAAGGCATTCAATAAATACTCTATCTTACATTATTTAAGCGTCTCGTCTGGCAAGCTGATGTGTTTCTGAGCGCTGCATGTCCACCCAAGAAGCAGCAGCGTTCTCTGCAAAGAGGAGTGAAAAAGCTTACGGCACCTGGTATTCCCAGGCGGTCTACCATCCAAGTACTAACCAGGCCCGACGCTGCTTTGCTTCCGAGATCTGACGAGATCGGGCGCCCTCAGTGTGGTATGGCCGTAAGCCATGAAAGCATGCGCAAATATGCTATTTATACATGCCCACGGTCACCGTAGCGAGCGTTTGTGGACATTTACAGCCGTAGAGACATCCTAGCACTTCCACCGCTGTCCTTGGCACTCATTTCACAGGCCCCATGATCAGCTAGAGACTGGAGTTAAGCGTCTGAGGCAAATAAGTGTCAAGGCGTTCAATAAATATTTTATCTTACATTATTTAAGCGTCTCGTCTGGCAAGCTGATGTGTTTCTGAGCGCTGCATGTCCACCCAAGAAGCAGCAGCGTTCTCTGCTAAGAGGAGTGAAAAAGCTTATGGCACCTGGTATTCCCAGGTGGTCTTCCATCCAAGTACGAACCAGGCCCGAGTCTGATTTGCTTCCGAGATCTGACGAGATCGGGCGCGCTCATTGTGGTATGGCCGTAAGCCAGGAAGCCACTCGCAAATATGCTATTTATACATGCCCACGGTCACCGTGGCGAGCGTTTGTGGACATTTACATCCGTAGAGACATCCTGGCACTTCCACCGCTGTCCGTAGCACTCATTTCACAGGCCTCATGATCAGTTAGAGACTGCAGTTAAGCGTCTGAGGCAAATAAGTGTCAAGGCGTTCAATAAATATTTTATCTTAGATTATTTAAGCGTCTCGTCTGGCAAGCTGCTGTGTTTCTGAGCGTTGCATGTCCACCCAAGAAGCAGCAGTGTCCTCTGCTGTCTGCAAAGAGGAGTGAAAAAGCTTACGGCACCTGGTATTCCGAGGCTGTCTCCCATCCAAGTACTAACCAGGCCCGACTCTGCTTTGCTTCCGAGATCTGACGAGATCGGGCGCGCTCAGTGTGGTATGGCCGTAAGCCATGAGCGCACGCGCAAATACGCAATTTATACATGCCCACGGTCACTGTAGTGAGCATTTGTGGACATTTACATCCATAGAGACATCCTGGTACTTCCACCGCTGTCCGTGGCACTCATTTCACAGGCCTCATGATCAGTTAGAGACTGGAGTTAAGCGTCTGAGGCAAATAAGTGTCAAGGCATTCAATAAATACTCTCTTACATTATTTAAGCATCTCGTCTGGCAAGCTGATGTGTTTCTGAGCGCTGCATGTCCACCCAAGAAGCAGCAGCATTCTCTGCAAAGAGGAGTGAAAAAGCTTACGGCACCTGGTATTCCCAGGTGGTCTTCCATCCAAGTACTAACCAGGCCCGACGCTGCTTTGCTTCCGAGATCGGACGAGATCGGGCGCGCTCAGTGTGGTATGGCCGTAAGCCACGAGCGCATGCGCTAATACGCTATTTATACATGCCCACGGTCACTATAGCGAGTGTTTGTGGACATTTACATCCGTAGAGACATCCTGGCACCTCCACCGCTGTCCGTGGCACTCATTTCACAGGCCTCATGATCAGCTAGAGACTGCAGTTAAGCGTCTGAGGCAAATAAGTGTCAAGGCGTTCAATAAATATTTTATCTTAGATTATTTAAGCGTCTCGTCTGGCAAGCTGCTGTGTTTCTGAGCGTTGCGTGTCCACCCAAGAAGCAGCAGCATTCTCTGCAAAGAGGAATGAAAAAGCTTACGGCACCTGGTATTCCCAGGCGGTCTTCCATCCAAGTACTAACCAGGCCCGACTCTGCTTTGCTTCCGAGATCCGACGAGATCGGGCGCGCTCAGTGTGGTATGGCCGTAAGCCACGAGAGCACGCTCTAATACGCCATTTATACATGCCCACGGTCACCGTAGCAAGCGTTTGAGGACATTTACATCCGTAGAGACATCCTGGCACCTCCACCGCTGTCCGTGGCACTCATTTCACAGGCCTCATGATCAGCTAGAGACTGGAGTTAAGCGTCTGTGTAATGAAGGTAGTCTTCATTACGTACTTTTGTTGTTTGTTGTTTTTGGTAACACAGTGAGTTAACAGGTTTAAGAATGAGGCACAAACAAATTAGCAAATGTTTATTGAATGGGTGAATGTTGTTGACGGTGTGTGTGTGTGCGGGTCTTGTGTTGCCCTCAGCAGAGAATGAGTGGAGACCAGGCCTGCAAAAGGAAACATTTAGTTAGTTGGTAACCTGAACTCTTTGGGATAGTGATAAAATGTAGCTAAAGGTATTGGATCAAATGTGAGGTGACTGTGCCATATGATAAATGAAATATGTGTGTGTATGTGTGAGTCACTCACCTGATATGTCTCCTCTCCAGGGTGTTCGGGCGAAAAGAGTCCCTGCGTTCACTCGGCAGTATTTAAAGGTTCCGGGTCGTACCATGAACTGATTGGTGTAGGGGGGAGTGCACCTGAATCAGTTCATGGGAGTTCTTTAATAGATTTTATGATGATGTTTACACCGGTAGAAGATATAGTTTGATTGATGTTATAGTAGAGGGTAAATGTATTTTAATGTAATGGGAGAGGCAGAATCCCCTTGGGTCTTGGTTGGTAGCAGCAGAGGGGCATTTAAGGCTGCCAGTTGCACCACATGCGGTTGTTGCTGCTGCTGCTGCTAGGACCATTGTGTGCCTGGTCCACAATATGTGTCCATGTTAAGTCTGTATGTTTATTTAAATGTTGGTGAATAAACACCTGGTTGGTTCAACACAACCTCTGCCTCAAGCCTCCTACTGTACCTTGCAATCCAGCCACTACATGGCCACCCTAACAGTCTGAGGCAAATATGTGTCAAGGCGTTCAATAAATACTCTATCTTAGATTATTTAAGCGTCTCGTCTGCCAAGCTGCTGTGTTTCTGAGCGCTGCATGTCCACCCAAGAAGCAGCAGCGTTCTCTGCAAAGAAGAGTGAAAAAGCTTACGGCACCTGGTATTCCCAGGCGGTCTTCCATCCAAGTACTAACCAGGCCCGACGCTGCTTTGCTTCCGAGATCTGACGAGATCGGGCGCGCTCAGTGTGGTATGGCCGTAAGCCTCGAGAGCACTCGCAAATATGCTATTTATACATGCCCACGGTCACCGTAGCAAGTGTTTGTGGACATTTACATCCGTAGAGACATCCTGGCACTTCCACCGCTGTCCGTGGCACTCATTTCACAGGCCTCATGATCAGCTAGAGACTGGAGTTAAGCGTCTGAGGCAAATACGTGTCAAGGCGTTCAATAAATACTCTATCTTACATTATTTAAGCGTCTCCTCTGGCAAGCTGCTGTGTTTCTGAGCGCTGCATGTCCACCCAAGAAGCAGCAGCGTTCTCTGCAAAGAGGAGTGAAAAAGCTTACGGTATCTGGTATTCCCAGGCGGTCTTCCATCCAAATACTAAGCAGGCCCGACGCTGCTTTGCTTCCGAGATCTGACGAGATCGGGCGCGCTCAGTGTGGTATGGCCATAAGCCACTAGAGCACGCGCAAATACGCAATTTATACATGCCCACGGTCACCGTAGTGAGCGTTTGTGGACATTTACATCCATAGAGACATCCTGGTACTTCCACCGCTGTCCGTGGCACTCATTTCAAATGCCTCATGATCAGTTAGAGACTGGAGTTAAGCGTCTGAGGCAAATAAGTGTCAAGGCATTCAATAAATACTCTATCTTACATTATTTAAGCGTCTCGTCTGGCAAGCTGATGTGTTTCTGAGCGCTGCATGTCCACCCAAGAAGCAGCAGCGTTCTCTGCAAAGAGGAGTGAAAAAGCTTACGGCACCTGGTATTCCCAGGCGGTCTTCCATCCAAGTACTAACCAGGCCTGACTCTGCTTTGCTTCCGAGATCTGACGAGATCGGGCGCGCTCAGTGTGGTATGGCCGTAAGCCAGGAGGCCACTTGCAAATATGCTATTTATACATGCCCACGGTCACCGTAGCAAGCGTTTCTCATGTCATGTCATGTCAACTCATGTCAACTCAAACCAAATACAAAAATGGAAAAAGAAAACGATCAAGTCAGTAGTCTTTGTGTGACCATGTTGCCAGTTAAAACAGAATATGTACAAAAACTTTAATTCATGATTTTCATGTGGAAATTTGTGTATTTTCGAGTGAGGTCCAGCTGGGCCAGCAGTAGAACAGTCTGGTCATGGTGACAAAAATTCCACAATTGGTATGTACATTACACAAAAGAGAAAAAACAAATGTCAGTCACATCCACTCAAAAAGAGCATTTTCAGGCAGAACTCAAACTCCGTCCCTCTGCGCCATAACAAAACTGAGCTCCCAATTTGTACCTGTATGTCCCACAGAAGCTCACCATAACGTTCACCAATTAAACAGAAGTTCTCCACACTCTGCTTCATAGATAAGCCTGTTCCCACTGACAAAAAACCTCTTTGCTTCCTCCCCTCCATACCTGCATGTGTGTTCGACATCCCTTTTTGTAATCGCTTTAAACAACACTTCTATCTTCACTTTCTGACCCTCGAAATGCGCATAGTTCCATCTGTGGACAATTGCGAGCCTAGCGTGACTCAACACATAGTTGATCAAACCAACATTCACTTCTCTACTTTTCTGACATAACCCAAACAAAAGCAAAGACCTCCACCCCCCTCCCAAGTCCAGTTCTACATCCCAGTTGTCCCTCAGCAAACCTTTCAAAAAGTCAAAGAAATCCACCAAATCACTACAATCCAAAAAACAATGTAAAAAACTCTCATGGCCACTTTTACATACATCACACATTGCATTTATTGCATTGTTGATTCTATTCAGAAGCACATTTGTATAGACCCTGTTATGCCTGATTAAGAAATCATTGTTCTCACACTCAATACTGTTATATTTTACATTCATATTTGACCATATCTGTTTCACATCCAGTCCCACAAACACCCCCTTCCACACTTTTTCTGCCGCAGGCTCCTTCCGCACATCAGCTATCAACCATCCATATATCTTTTTCATGGTCATATTTTCCATGCCACGCTTCTTTCCATTCACCCGGACATACAACTCAGGCATACATCCCCCTCCCTTAATCACAGCCTCGCTTTTAATTATATTCGCCCACTTTACTGGAATACTTTCTTTAACTCTATCATATATTCTATTCACCTTTTCCCTACTATCCATGCCCTCCATCTCACACACTGCGTCATAGATACAGTCTGCCCTGAGGAAGCCTGGGATGACCTCATACATGATGTCTTTTATTTGCCTTATTCCCCCTTCCATTAGCCTTGGCTCATACAGTGGTCTGCCATTGTACTTGATCTTGTCATTCAGAAACAAAGGCAAATTCACAAACATCTCAAGACTCTGACAGTCGTACTCCAACTTTGGCAGAAACCTCCTCCATGCTTCAAACACCTCCCTGTAGAAGGCCGGCAATCCGACTGTCATCGTTTGTTTAAACCCCATAAACCACCCAAACTCCCCCACCCGCCCGACATCCCCAATATATTTCTTCAAGAAATGTTGCCACCCATAGCTCCACCTTCCCATCATATATTTTCTCACAGTTTTCACCCTTAACGCAGTTTTCTTTGTTTCCAGATCCATTAGGCTCAAACCTCCTTCGTACCTTGTGCCCACCAATGTTTTTTGTGCAATTTTAACTCCTTTCCCCTCCCATAGGAAGTCAGTAACAATTTTGTTTAATGCAGTCATAACCCATTCTGGCATGTCAACTACATTCATAACATACACACATACTGAAAACAACAAACTATTTAGAATAACAACTTTCCCTTTTAATCGCAGCTTTCTTGCCCTCCACCTCCCACAAACAGCCTTCATTTTATTGATCACCCCAGTCCACGTTGCATCCGTGGCCTGTTTACCCGCCACGCCTAAGTGCACTCCCAAAACCCTAATGTATTTGTAATGTATCCTCCACCCTTAGTCCTACCTCTACCCTCCCCACACTGCCTATATACATTATCTCAGATTTGTCCTGATTAATCTTGGCTCCGGATGCCCTCTCATATGTCCTTATCAAATCGAGTACCCTCTTAACGCTACCTCCCTCCCTCACCGTGATTGTCTTGTCATCCGCATATTGATTTATCACACACACACCCCCAAACAGGAGTCTAATCCCCTCCACCCCTTTATCCCTCTTGATTAGCGCCGCCAGGGGCTCCACCGATATTGCATACAGCAGAGCTGACAAAGGACATCCCTGCCTCACTGACCTCTCTAACCTAAAACTGTCTGTCAGTACCCCATTTACTTTTACACAACTCCGTGCTCCTCCATAAAGCCTTCTCACCCATCCCACTATTCTTGGCCCAAACCCAAACCTTTCCAGTGCTTGAAACAAAAAATCATGCTCCACCCTATCAAAAGCTTTATTCCAATCTATTCCAAGTACAATTCCCCCCCTCCCAGTCCCCTTCATATATTAGATTACATCTCTGATTGTCGCTATTATGTCTGCTATGTCCCTCCCTGGTATACCATAACACTGTGTCGGTTGAATAATATCCCCTATGACCCTCTTTATTCTGGTTGCCAATACTCTAGCCAGTATTTTATAATCTACGTTGAGCAAACTAATTGGCCTGTAGTTCCCCAAGTCTAATTTACTTCCTTTATTCTTATATATTATTGTGATCACTCCTTCTAACATGCTGTCTTGAATAACCCCTGTTTTCTCTAGAGCCCTATATACCTCAACCAAAATTGGAGCTATCTCACTTTTGTATGCTTTATACAACTCAATCCCAATCCCATCCCTCCCTGGGCTCTTCCCACTCCTCAACCCCTCTATCGCCGCCATCACCTCCTTCACGTTTATGTCTCTATCACACCATTCCCTATCTCCTATAGTCAACTTATCTTCTATACTATGCAAAACCTGATCAACACTGCCCTCATCTATCTCTCCCTTTTGGTATAACTCCTTATAAAACTCCTGCACCCTCTCCAATATCTCTACATAATCTTCAAGTGTGTCCCCCTCCTTATTGTTAATCTCATGTATGTACGCCCTGCTTTGCCTACTTTTCTCCAAACCTAAAAAAAACCTTGTACACTTTTCTCCCTCCAAAGCGTATTTCGCTTTGCTCCTCAGGATTGCTCCTCTGCATTTCTCCCTCTCGTACTTGTCCAATGCCATCTTCACCCTTAAGTAATCCTCCATATCATAACCCTCTTCATCTTCTGCCCTACCCAGCTCCACCCTCAATTTCTCTTTCAACTCCGCCTCTTCCCTCAACCATTTCTCTCTCCGTTTCTTACTATAGCGAATACTGATTGATTTGATCCTCTTTTTCATTTGCTCCCACCTCTCTCCTATACAGTTATCCACTCCCTCATTTGTCCTATGTTCCCCTGTCCTCTCCTTCTCTCTCACCAAAACCTCCCTAATCTGTTGCTCATAGCTCTCCTCTTTAATATATGTTGCATTTAACACCCACATCCCTCCCCCTGTTTCCCCATTCCCTACCTTGACCCTGAACCTGACCGCATCATGATCACTGAAGCTATTTCCGTGATGCCTTATCCTATCCATATACTGTACGACATCTCCCTTTGCCAATACCAAATCAATCCTACTCTGCTTCAGTTCACCGTCTCTCATCTGCCGCCTTGTAAATTCCCTCTTTTCCGGATTCTCATCCCTCCATACATCAATTAAGCCCTTGTCCCTCATCAACTCCACCAACATATATCGCGATCGTTCCCACCTGAATTTTAAACGTCATCTAATTTATCGCGGCACTGGCGGCCACTATCGGTGAATGTCATGGTTGACGTCTCTTCACTCAGGTAAGTTTTATCCTCTTCATCCTTCGCTGCTAGTTAGACATTTAGGCATGTAAGAAGCTGTGGCGATTTTGTCTGGAAATCAGAAACTGACCATACCATCGTTGACATACGCGGGATTTGGCTTGTTAATGTGTAATGACAGCGTATTGACAACCTGCCGTAGACTAGATGGCTAGTGCTAGCAGCTAACGGGACTGGTGACACAGAGTTGAAAGCGAACAAACATCCCATAAAAAGTGTACCCACACTCTTAGAACAACGCTTTCTTAGGATTAATCCATAATACGTTGCAATTATTTTGAGTTGGGGGCTATCAACAAAGTTTTCTGTCATGGTTCATCCGCCCCCCTCCCCCCTGAGGGACGATCAGCGCGCTAGTGTATACGGCCGTCAGCACAACCACACAGACGATTATTAGAATACCTTGGATCTTTTACAAAATGAAACGGTATAGCTGGTGATATAAATGTTATTCTGTTGGCATGACCAAAACGCATCTGTCTAATGACTCGACATTGCTTAGGTGAGTGAGCATCATCTTGAAATCGCAAATTAGAAACAGTATTTGAAGTCTCAGTGTCTATGGTGTAGAAATGTGTTAGTGTTATGTTTATGTCTGATGTAGAGTCAAAGCAATTTTTAAAAACCCGGTAAGGTCACTTCTGACAATATATTTGCTCTCAGCAAATGTATGATAACTTTGTACGATGGTGTCAATCAAACTTCCCCTAGTTTTACCTCAGATTTTTATGCAACATAATCATAATAATAATAATAACAACATAATCTGAGGTAAAACTAACGGACCAATGTGATACAATGTGCTGTTTCAACGTGCATAACTATCTGAGGTTAAACTAGGGGCTGTTTGATTGATACACATAGATTTTGATTTAAAGAATATAGATTTAGATATAGAACATAATATAGATAGATTTAATATAGTACAGTATAGATCCGTACTGTACTATATTAAATCTATCTATACTGTATTAAATATTATTGTAAATCTAAATGATCTGTTGTTAGTTTTACTCATATTTCTTCATGTTTTACTGCACCAGGTGAAACATGGAGAGACCTAGACACCAGTGCAGTGTGTGTGACAAGATGTTCACTAAGAAGTCTAACCTGACAAGGCACATGAAAATTCATTTTGCCAAGCAGAACTGGGACTGTGATGTGTGTGGTAAAAGCTTCACCACCAAACCATCGTCGATCAGTCATCAAAAGCAGCACCAGTATCCAAACATTTGTTTGTACAGGCAAGGAGAGGCCAGGCTGCAGTGTACAGATGCAGCAAAGTCTGTGGCACAGGTCCCCAGCAAGGTAGAAGACCCTACATGGCTGGATCCCAAAAAAAGCAGAGGCGGCTGCCAAGATATCTGGGGGTGAACTGTGGAAAGGCCAGCTGGTCATTGCATTCGGGAAGTACGCTGGACAGACATTCAGATGGCTTCTTGAAAATGATGTCGGCTGGCTTGTATGGTTGCTCTCTGAATACTGCCAGAAAGGTGAGAAGAATGAGCTTCTGAAGTGGCAAAAGGAGCGATTGCTGGAGTATGCTAGAGAGTTCCCTCCCGTCACATGGCATCTTGACAGGAGGTTGAAGGTAAGATAAACTGGGTTATCTTTTAGACCTGAGTAATTGATGAGATGTTACACAGTAATCAGTACTAGTAAAAGTATTTTTTTATGAGATTATTCTACGGTTGTGTTTTATTTTCTGCAGAAACAGCAGTCAAAGAAAGAAAGGGCCGAATCGACCATCTCCGAGTTCCAGCAGGATCCCAACTATGCAAGTGATGCTGAATTGTTGGCTGCTGCAGGTAATATTATGCTGAAATGAACATGAAATGACTTTGTACTATTCTGTGGAGCGGCTAGGACTTGGGTGTTTGTGCCATGTGAAATTCATCAGTATGTATCAAGCAATGCAATTGATACATTTTTGTGGTATATCTTCTTCAGAAAATGTCCTAGACGAGTCGGAGGCGCCGGTCTCCACGCAGCTGACCACCTGGGGAGACCTCACTTCTGCTGTGTGCCAGGACTCTGACAACAGGCCCGAACCCTCATCCCTCCGAGAGACTTCTGCCTCAGAATCTGGTGGTATCCTGCAGGAGGGCTGGCAGAAATTCTGGGAGTAACCACTTGAATCTGTCCAAGCCCTTGGTATAGCCCCTCCTAACATCAAGTGGCTTAAATGCAATGAGACGTACGGCCTGTTTGAAAGGGCATCCAAGTACAAGAATGTCAGAGGAGAGAGAGTGGAGAGGAAGCTCTTGAAGGAGAAGATGGAGTTCCACCCACCCCCACTTCCTATGTCTGTCAAGGGAGCGGTGCCCAACATGCTGGCCTTTTTCACCACTCCTGCCTTCTTCTGGCGGCCAGTCGGTGTGATGAAAGCCTTGATTCGCTGCCCCAACACCAACTGCCCCGCACCACCAGGGGAGTACCTGGAGAAGAAAGGCTTCGGCAGCTACGCTAGGCAAGTGTGTGGCATGAAGTACAACTACACTCTCAGAAAATAAAGTACAGAATTGTACCTTTAGGGGTACAATGGCTTGTCACTGGGGCAGTACCCCCGGAAGGTACAGTTTTGTACCCTTGACACTGGGTACTTATTTGTACCCTTGTGGTTTGTACCTTACAAAGACCAATCTTGTACCTCTGGTGGCAATTTTGTACCCTTATTTTGAAGTACAAAAATGGACCTTTAAAAGGGTACGAAATTGGCCTTTATAGGGTACAGTATAGTACCATTATTTATTTTATATAGTTCTTTGTGTATTTACTTTATACAAAAGACAAATATATTTTAAATTTATCAGAATGTATTTTTTATTTTCACATTTCAATTTAATTTAAGTTTAAACAATGTAAAATTGTCCATCGCAGGTAAGTCTATTCTCCAACTTTAAAACTGCATACATGAAAATAACACTCATGACAAAAGATTTCCACGTCAATTTCGTACATATTTAAATACTATGTCGAAGTGTGACATACAAACTGTTATCCACAGAATAAGTGTCAAATACTTGGAAGTCCATTTCATCGCCTGGTTTTAGTAAAGTCCATTCTCCATCAACCTTTACACTGTATGCATGAAAGTGACAGTCATATGACAGAGGAACCAACATTTTACCACAAAGGATCCACAAGGTATCGATGTTCAAAATGTACTTGATTTGCCAAAACAGTGGAATTCTCTCTGAATGCAGTACATCTATGACAAATACATCTTTGACAGCATACTTGACATTGTTGACTCTAACTTCAGATACACGTTGGATAGCTTTGTCTGTAAAATCTACATTACAAAGGTTGTGATTGACTGTCAGGGCTTTCTGGAGTTCCACAGGTAAATGTAAAAATGGAGTGGTCACACTTTTCCCAGGCACCTCTTCAAATTCACCCAGCAAACTCTGTGAGGAAAACTCCCAGCATTGTCTGAACTGGTGTCTGTTGCTCAGCGTTGTAGCTATGTTAACAAAATTTCTGCAGTTATGGGCAACCATTTTAAAATATTGGTGCTTTCCCTCAAATCTCATGCACCATAATAAACGCAGAGGCACATACATTTCGTTTTGACCAATGTGTATTTTTTGCAGTTCCTCATTTATCTCTTCTATTGTTATGCGTTTTTCTGAATGAGCTTTGCAAATAACTAGTTTCATAACTAGAGGAATTACACCCTCTAATAAATCGTGCATTATGTCTGGTGGTAAAGCTGTTGTTACATCAAAATAAGGCAAATCGTTGAAAGGTGAAGGACTGTATACTCCATAAATTACTTTATCATCAGGGACTTGTTGGATGCGGGCAAGATGACACAGATGAACTTCAGATGTTCTTAAAACAAAGCTGTCTTCCGTGAACAAATGTTTCTTATCTTGATGAGTAGCCATGCAATAGCGACAAACTCTACCTGAGTTAAATGACGTGGTAAATCCACCAATCATGTGAGCTGACAAGTTATCACCAGATAAAGTGGCAAGAGCTGCATGTATGGTGTGCTCAGTTTCATCAACAGTCAATGTAAAACCATCATTACCAAGTTTTTTAAGATCATCAAGCAAAGGCTTTAAGATGACATCAAAACCACACTGTTTTACATATGAATAACGTACCAATAATGCTAAATGAATGTGTCTCTGTTGAGAGCTATATTTTTTTTCCAAATTGCCTACTGTGTAATAAAATGCACACAGCTTGTGTTTGGTTCTTTTTGACCCCAAAGGATTTACTACTTCGAACTCATCCTCATAAAAATGCAGCCGCAGTGCATTTGGGTGGTCTTTAAAAAATTTGTGTTGTTTGAAAATTTGTCCATCACAGTAGTCTGCTAAAATTTCACTGTCTGTCTCAGGATTAGTCTTAGACAGAATTTGATCCCGAATGTCCTCATCAGAACAGTATTTTTTAAGCACCTTATCAATTGGTACATATGAATAGGAGCCCACTGTGAGGCCTGCAGAGACCCTTAACTTATAATGGACAGGTTCTATCATATTGAGCTTGGATTTACAATGTTCTTTTATCATATATGGAGATCGGATAGCCTTTGATGCCTCATCAAAAAAATCATTTGACTGTAGGACCCTTTTTAGCTCTGGACTTTTTGATATATCAAAACCACTTTTCTGCAAGTGGTAAGCTATGAAAGTGTCATAGTTCTCCTTGAAAAAACAAAGTAAGAAATTGACATCATCAACAATTTCTTTTTGAACAGAGATTGGAAGGTGATTTTTCTCTCTACATTTCAGAATGAATGAGAAAAGATTTTCTCTGAAATTGAGTAACAGTTCATCCATAGAGGGAGGATTTTCAGTGACGGACTCTGTCCCAGGCTCATCAGAATCCTCAGAGGCCACCTCATCTTCATCTCCATCTCCATCACAGGCATTGTATTGACATAAAACTCTGTCTCTGTGTCTCCTATACACGTGTCGTCTAAAAGACTCATATTTCGTAAATGTTGACTTGCAGTCATCAAGTCCACATGTAATAGTGAAATTAGCTTCATGTGCATGAATAAGTCCTATGTGCTGAATTAGTTTCATCAAGGTGAATGTTCTCCTTGAGCATTTGGAGCACTGGTATAGACGAGGCATGGTGGAGTCAATAGAGGAGGTTTACTTGCCTAGTGACAGTTACTGGCAGAGGCTTATCACCATCCACAACTATTTTGGTGATGTGCCTTTGGAGAAACATCAGTGTGTTCTTCAGGTGTCGTGGAAATGCTAGATTGAACACAAAGTAAGCACAGAAAGCAGAGATGATTCCCTCGTCAATTGCTGAGCTGTGACACAACTCGATGCCGTCCACTTTCACTACGCTCGGAGCTCTCCTGGTGAAGGCCATTTTCCAGTCTCGATCCGTCAACTGGATAGTTGGGTATGGAGTGGCAGGATCACACTATTCAAAACCAAAAGGAAAAAAGACAAGCAAATCAGATTAACATGATACCCTTTCCACTATAAAATGCAATTTTACACTATATGGAATAATAAGCACATTTATTATCTACCTTGCTTGAATTTTATTGAATATTCTGTCTTTCTTTACACATTGTTTTGCTGAAATTGTTGGTTATGATTAGAATGTGACGATGTGGAGTTCAGGCGCCACAATGTAAGTGCAAGATTTTAAATATTATTGTGCACAAATGCACTTGATTAAAATAAATAAATACATTTAAAAAAAGTACTTTATCCTTTCAAACAAGAGCATTTAAAAAATATATTGTTTTCAAATTGAGTTCAGGTTAGTATTGAAGAAGTAATTTACCGGGTAATTGAATAATGGTTGAAGGCTAATAATTATATGGGACCATCCAGACAGTATTCAGCACAGCATTTTTATCACCTTACTTACCACTTACAGTATGTATGGAGCCATTATAGTAGCAAAAGAGCTGCACATGCGTATCTCAATCGGTGTGAGCGTAATCAGATTTGTAAATGTGTGACAAAATTCATAAATGCTTAATTAAATTTGTGAATGGTACAAGAATCTGCAAATGTGTATTTAGAATCTCTGTGTGTGTAATGAGATTTGATAATGTGTAAAAAAAAATCTACAAATCTGTATTCAGATTTTCAAGTGTACTGCGATCTGTAAATGTGTACACAGATCTGTAAACCTATAAAACATCTGCAAATACGTACCCAGATCTTTATGTGCCTATGTCTTCAGTTACAACTGAGGCGGGTGTCTCAATTGGCCTTCTTTTCAAACATGATTTTTATTACAGATCTGCAAGAGCGTGAGGATTTTTCTGTAACGCATCTATGTAATTATGTCTATGGGTTGTATTGCTTTTGAGGCAGACCATACAACGCAAGCCTGTGAGTCTAATCAAGGCAAAATATTTTGAACAAAAATTAATAAATAAATCACAACAGCTTGAGCCTGTCAGGCTGTGCTCAGGGCCAAGAAAACGCCTGGATCAAGACACAAATCCTTGCACGTTTTTGCAGATCTGTCAAAAGTATCTGGGTATGTACTTGCTGATGTTTTCACAGGTTTACATATTGATGTACACATTTAGAAATGTTTGTATAAATTTTCAGATGTGTATGCATTTACAGGTCGCAATACACTTGTAAAACTGAATACAGATTTGTCGATATTTTCTTACACATTTTCAAATTTGATTACACAGATTCACACATTTTGTTACACATTTACAAAGCTGATTACACAAACAGTTTGAGATGCGCATTTGCAACCATTTTTATAAATCTGAATATGCACACAAAGATTGAGATACGCATTTGCCACTATAATGGCTCCATACATGAAATGAAACATTTGAAGTGAATAAAGCATCCCTTTAATTTGAGATGTTTTGTTTTAAAAATGTTACTTTTTTCTACCTACAATCTAAGGTATCCTTAAATTGGTGGGTCTGTCAAGTATATTTTGTGTTGTGAGGTGAACAAAAGATGCTTGCAGGATAGACACACCTCTCCAAGAGTAATAAAGCAATCAGTGTTCTCCTTGAAGATGTATGGCAGAAAGATGAGAGCTGCTCTGAAGTCAATATCTGCAAGACATAAGATATACTTGAAAATAACAGCATTTACTCTATTTCCAACATTTTTTCTGATTCATACAGAGAGGTACAGGTAAGCTTCAGCTGTGTAAACTGTGTATTTGGTCCACTGCAATTAGAATATGCTCAATTATTTAACCAGATTACCTTACGCACATATTTAAGTAAATAACCAAGCACATTCCAATGTCCTTAAGATTAGACAGCAAGCTACTATTGGAATTAATCAAACTAGGACTTTTTTCCCCACAGAACCTAGGACAGGTGAGCCAAAGAATTTTCTTGAGTTCTGTAAAACATCATTCTTGCAGCAAGCGTGGAGTCAGGATAAAGTGCCCCTTTCAGTAAGGCAGAGGGTAAATGTATCTTCCAAATTCTGCAACTTAATAGTCAATGTAATGCAAATATGAAGAAACATCCCAAAAATTAGTTAAAACTGTTATTCATCAAGATAGCAAACAAGTTGAGTATCCATCCAATAATGTTAAAGAACACATTATGTTAATAGTGAATTATATTTGTCCACACAAGTTTAATTTTATTCATTTTTATTATTTAATCAGTACCTGGTAGATCCTCCGTGAGAGCCTCTTGTCTTGCTTCCAGGTAGAGTTTAGATAGTGGGGATTTCCCTCGAGCCAGATTGAGAACCTTTGGTACAATACAGCTGAAGCCTTCACTGAATTGCTGACACACGTTTCCTATTGCTGGATGGATCCGTTCCAACTCACTGTACAACTACAGGTGAAAAATGTATGAGATTTATTCAGTATCCGAGTCCAAGCTACATGTAACTTTTCATGCCATAAAACCATTGAAATTAACTGATTACTTAATTACAGTATATGGATATGAATCCCAGTTATCACTTTATGATGCATTTTAACTTACCACAGCCGGTGTCCTTAGGAAAGGGTACTTCTTGACGGTTTCCTCCACAGTCATGCCATCTGCTATCTCCTTTTGCCGCCATGCAAAGGTTTGCTGCATACGGTCTTTTACAATCATGGGGTCTGGATGCATCTTCTGGTACTGGCTATGTAACATCTTCACGTGAGCATCAATGGAGGATGGATCCTCACCAAGAACACTTGATGCCTAAAGAAAATTCAAATACACATGCGACTCAAAACAGGAACCATTAATCCTGTTAACTGTGTCCTTGCCTTAATGTCTGAGCCATAACCTAAGTGGCTCACAAATTGAACTGAGCTTGGTACAAGGTTGGATACACTTGCTTTCTTTTTCATCAAGGTGTGCACCACTGACCTTGGACAGATTTCTCAGACTGGTTCTTGCAATTTCTGCAGGTTGCGCTAATGTCTTGTGGCAAAACTTCTCCTTACTCAACCTCACTTCATCGTTGTCAACCAGGGGGGCACGCTCTGATTTGAATTTACGCCTCAGAGACATATGCCATGTATGCTAGTTAGGACAGACACATCAATGATCAGCATCTTGACAGTGACATACTGATCATGTGTTACTCCTGTCTGGATAGGACACAATGCTACAGAAGATTGATTGGCTTATTTTATTTTTTAAATAGATATTTAGTATGCACATAATATTAGACAATTGTAACATCTGATGTTTAAAATTCTGTGCATAATTATTTGCACATACACTTACATAACCATTTCCCTCGAGATCCTTCAGGAAAGGATATCTCACAATCAGTGTCTTTACAGCTTGCACATATTCCAAATTTGTGGGATACCTTGGACAAGAAAAGAAATGTAAATTGAAGGTCACCTGCCCTGACAGACAGCAGACAGGAGATTTGCCCACTTCTACTTATGTCGTAAACAAAAAGAGTAGTTAATTAGACCTGGACACACTACAAATGATGAATGACATTGCAGTAAAAAGCATGATGGCATTCATTGCCTTTTAATGGGCTGGATAGATTTAGGGATGAAGATGTTACTTAATTGACCTGTTAATTAACCTATAGACTGACATGCATAACCAGCAAAAACTATCCTCAGCACCTAACTGCTCAAGAGTTAACTATTGACATCACTAATTTAAATATTGCAAATCATTCTGTTCCTTTACGAAGTCTAACATTACCTTAAACCCACTTACATTGTGTATTGTGCCATCGCTTCATAGAGAACCCTGATTATTATGTGTCTGTCCTTCGGGTTTCTCTGACACGGTTCCTTGTTGTCAAGTTTTGTTTGTAGGTGCCTGGGGAATGCTGGGATGTCAAATGTAGTGGGCAGTCTTCCACTACGTCCACTGCTATAATATAGAAGATTTTGTCTTTGAATTTAATGAGCAAATTAACTAAAAAAAAATGTAATAATGTAATTGTTCTAGTAATGACTAGAACAAAACTTGTGGTAATGGTACTCTTACATCATTCACATACACTTACCATAATGTGACTGAGCAAGCAGGTTGCTGCCATTCTTCTGGAGGCACTGGCTCTAAAGTTAGTGTTACCACTGGCTCTTTTAACTTGCTCACAAACTGATTGAATTTAACCTGCTTCTTGAAAGATCCATGAAACAAGCAGGCAATCATATTCTCTGTGAGGCCACAATGAACTGTTTCACCATCCACATCATTATCTGAAAAGCGTAAACAGGAGATTAAATAGTTGCACACTTGACGAGAAAGTAGGTAAGACCAACTCAGCTAACTTAACTAAAAAGATATTAGCTTTATGTCCACTGCCCTAAGGATACCTTCGACATGCAAAATTAAATTCTACAACATTTAGCATTTCCTCGATACATTTAGCACAGCAATTTGAGAAACCACGTCCCACATACATATGGAAAGTACATTACCACTACTATTACCCCTTTCAGTTAATTATTTATTATTGATGTGAGCAAGGGAAGCGACAATGAGTCAGGGGACAGTTCGGCTGTTTTAAGAGGACAAAAAAAAAACAAAAAAACAATGAATTGGATGAAACTCAGAATGAAATAGCAAATTGTGAAATAGCAAATTGTGTCAGTGGGTGACGAGGAGGATTTTGGCAACTTTGTATTTGCCAGCCTCTGAAGTTTATAGTTACATAAAAGAAACAATATATATATATATATATATATATATATATATATATATATATATATATATATATATATATATATATGACTGCTTAAAATCTCAGCTTTAACTGGAAACTAATGCTTTTACCTTAATTTTCTTTTAACATTTAAAAAAATGCTTAATAAGGAGGAGAATTTTACTCATAACAAGAAAATAGCTGCTCAAGTGATGATTAAGAAATGTTAAATGAGCTAGTTTCCTGATAAAGACAAACTGGTGCCAAATTTCAAGCTCTCAAACGTCTTACAAATCAAGTCAATGTGCAACAGAGGCAGAGAAATAACATTAAAAGTTTTGAGAGGCTGATTTCAAACAATGCGTCGGTTTTAGAGCATGTTTTAAATACAACTTCACATTTTAATAAGTGTAATTTTATTCATTTTCATTAATTTGTTGGCTTAAGCCCGAGAGCCCCCGCCAGTGGGGGCAACAGCCCTATAAATAAATACGTCTCAGGGCAGTTAAACAAGCACAAATATAGTCATATAGAGAATAGAGAAAAAACTATTGAAAAATAAATTTGTAAACTGCTCCTGAGGCCACAAATGCCACTCTACTGAAATAATTTATACATAGAAATGAAGGCAAATTTGTCCTCTGAAGCTGTCACACTTATAGTTTGGGCATAGCAACACTCCATAGACCGCCATGTTAAAAAGGCGGGAAAACCTCTGAGGAAAGCAGGGGTACCATTTTCTTCCGATTGCTCTAAAAGTACCATTTCCTAACTTTAGCCACATAAAATATATATGTAGACGTTCAGGAAGAGCTCAGGATGCTCAAAGTGAAGCCAGTTCAATGATAGGAGCTACGGTTTGGCCAGAAAGGCTTCTTGTTCGAGGGGTACTTTCAGCGTATTTTCTCTCTCTCTCAGCGGTGTCAAATGTCACAGACACAAGCACGCACACAGCTATTGAATGTATCCGGGCGACGAGGCCAGAGTCAGGCACACTCAAAATTTCTTTAGAAATTTTCTAGTTATATGTGAATATTACATTAGATACTGAATTTGAAAGAAGGGCTAGTCTGTGAGCTAACATTACATGTGCCACTTTACAATACTGATATCCAATCTTGCTGAGCCATTTGTGCACCCGAGCTCAAGGCACCATTTTACATTTAACCTTTACAGACCTCGGTTGAGTATTTCACCCGAGTGAGACAAGGAAAATTTTTGGAGGACAGGGCACATGTACCTTTTATATTAGTCGACCGTAGTTATTAAATTTAAAGTTATTAAACTTAGTAAAATTCATGTTGTATAAGCGTTAGCTGCGTTAGCGGGCGGGCTATGTAACCGCTTTGAATTAGCTAGCGCGCTAACGTTAAAAACGTTAACATTTTGTCAACTAACATTACACTGCTGTTTGAATATGAATTTACCTCTGAATCTCTGGGCTTCAACTTCAGTTACGTCTACACCAGCCTCACATAGCTTAATTAGCAGGTCCTCGGTGGACAGGCCAACGAGCGCCATGGTCTGAATTAAGTCCCGTGGCGAACCAAAGCGGAGAAATTTCTGGAAACAGTCGGTTTTGTCAAGTGTCTTAGTACAACAACCAATCACGTTTGCGCTACATGTGAAATGCACCAATCAAAAGCAGAGCTGGCTAAAGTACCCCAGCAACAGGCAAAGAGCGCTAGCAAATTGGCGACTGACGTCATGTCATTGTAACCCCGAATTTGAGACATACATGGTTAAAACAAGCTTACTTTGTCCTGAATAATTTGTCAGAAAAAAGGTGTTAATGAAAAAAGCATACTTACCTGAGAGTAAAGCTGTCAGCTGTCAAATTGATGAACAAAACTCAGGAGAGGCAAACTTGTAGATATATCCACAGCATCAGTGTCCACAAAATTGTAGAAAAGCTGGCCGGCTACTGTTACCGTGCGCGTATCACCTGCGCATGGTCTGTCAGGTAGTCACGAGGCTAATGTGAAATTAACGTTTAGGGTTCCCTGCGCTTTGTCTGCCAGGCTGTAGGTAGTTGATTTTACTGTGCATGGTTGGCCGTTTGTGAATATCATAACAGACAATATTGACTGGATTATTATTATTATTGATTAGTAATTTTTCATATCTGTAAATCTGCCAACAAAAAAATATTTTATTTCAAGGCTACTCAAAAATGGCTTAGAAGTTAAAACCTTCATTGAATACTTAAGGAAACAGTGAAACCTTCACATTTAAAAAGTATAACTACTACTAAAGAAAGACTAAATAATTATTTAAACATATTAATATTTAGGCTACTGCCATTTGTAGAACACAGACTGTATTGTACCCCAGCATTTAGAAGAAAAGGTACATATATGTACCCTTTACCACTTGGGTACATATATGTACCTTTTGGGCCCTCAAAAAGGTACATATAGGTACCTTAAGGTCCAATAATTAGCCCTAGGGGGTACATTAGTGTAGATTGTACCTCGGGGGACAAAAAAGGACTCGTACTGTACCCCTATTTCTGAGAGTGTACACCCTGTTGACAGAGAAGCTGACATGCCCACATTGTCACAAGATGAGGCAGACGATGAGCCAGGCGCATGCGGACAACAGCGAAGATGAGGAGGAAGACGGCCACAATGCCCAACAGTACACATGGCTGGCATACAGTCCCAAGATTCTGATGAACTTTGCCCCGGCCGTCAGAAGCATGTTCCCTGCCATACTGTGTGGGAAGCGTGCTGTGGACAGAGCTGTGGTCACCCTGATCAGTGACCGACTCAACGCTGTGTCCATGAGCAAGGTGCAGAGACTGCTGCAGCAGGGCCACGACGAGTGGTATGTGGAGCGACGTGACCAGTACCAGAGGCCCACATGACTGGATCCGCGTCATCTCAGAAAGGCATCCTGTCCTTTGCGAGAGCAGCCGGCACTTACACCCCTCCCATTGCCCCGTCTCCCCTTCCGTCGGCTCGTGTTCTGAGGCGTGCTCACCTGATCATGGAGATTGAAAAGATGCCCATGTATAGACACCAAATCCTCAGTGTGACTGGAGAAATCCTGTGCATTGATGGCACTAGAAAAGTGTGTATAAAGTACTTGTGATCATATGGTACAGACAGACTGTTAATAAACACCATGCAATGAATGTTCTGCTTTGTTTTCATAGGTCCTCAAGAAGATATATGGCGATGGCCAGGGCACCATGCAGTACGTCACCAGTGTGCTGAACGAGTGGGGCCAGTTCTTGACGACAGTGGTGGTGGCAGCTGAGTCTGAGGGGTGCTACGCGCGCATGGCGAGAGGCCTCATTGCCAGGTTTCGACGTGCCAATGCTCCTGCGCCAAAAGTCTTGTATGCAGACAACAACTGCTGTCGGTAAGTTTAATAACAATTCCATTGAAACCTATGATGAAATTGATAATCCAAGTGATGTACATATCAGTTAACTTTATATACATTTTTTGCAAGAAACACGTGGCATAACACAGTTATTAAAACATGTAACACACGTACACAAAATGTTGATATCATTTCAGTGACAGCGGTTCATCCTTCCTGGAGAATCTGTTTGGTGACTGGGTGAAGAGGGCTACTGTGGTCAGACTGGACATCCGACACTGGCTGCACCGCTGGGATGCTGTTGTCATCAAACAGAGCCACGCCAAGTACGGGGTGTTCATGAGTGCCTTGGCAGGTGCCGTGCTCGCCTACAACAAGGCGGACATGATGCTCCCGGTCCAGGCGGTCAGGAGTGGCAACCCAGAGCTGTACGCCAGGTATTCGGACGAGGAGATGATGGCCTTCCTCAAGCCTCACCAAATCAGATCGTATGTCAGGCGCATTACCCGTGGGGTTGTGGTAAGTGTGATATTGATCCTTGAATGAATTTCATGAATAAGAAGCAAACATACTTGGATTGGATTCATAGATATGGATTCAACTGTACTGGACTAAAGTATCCATTAGATCTAATTTTGAAAATAAATGTAAGATCATTAGGAGTAACAACAGTTTCCAATTATTGGAATGTGATTTAACACTCAAAGCTGAGAATACATTATATGCGTTACAGGAGACTGCTTTGGTGATTGAGTCCATCATTGCCGAGTTCAGGGGACCAGCAGGCCTTGACATTGATGGAATCCACCTGTTCAAGTCGACAGAGGCAGTCGATGCTCACTGGGCAACTGCGAGCAAGCATCTCAGTTGCATGCAGGTGGGTTAATGTCTTTGCAGTCATCGTGTGTCATTATAAAACCATTCAAACTTGTATGGCAACATTTCAAAGGACACCATAATAAATAAGGACCTTGCAATATGTTGTGCTTTACAGGATCCCCCTGGGATACAGCTGTATGTTTCTGTGAAGGTGGTGGTGCTGAATGGCGTTCGGCTGAACAAGTACAGGTGTCGGCGAGGCAGTAATTCTCTGGAGGGGTTGCACGCACACCTGTTCAATGCCATTCCTTCACAGAGATGTGGGATTATGCCATTCCAAGTGAGTAATTAAAATATAATATATATATATATATATATATATATATATATATATATATATATATATATAAAGTTTTATTGCAGACACAGGTCTATATAATACATCATACATTATAATAAAAAAAACAAACACTTTGATATAGCGTACTTTCAATGATACATTTTATTTCACAGCTTTAGTCATCACTTTACTGTTACATCACAGTAACAGTCAATAACAGTCAAAATGGTCATGTGTTTCAGGTATACTTGATGGCCTTTGCTGTGCAGTGGAACAACCGCATGGCATCGCTCCGGGTTGCTGGTGGTCAGGGTCGGCAGACGTCGTGCATGGACGCGCGGCAGATCCAGCGCATCAATCAGCAGGCTGAGGTTCTCTTCGGCAAGGATCATGTCCTGGAGCCCAACTTCGCTGCTCCAATGCCCGTCCCTGATGCGTACGAGCACCCTGACGAGGAGGAGCTCCTTGGCGTGGAGTATGCCATGTACAAGTCCACCAGCTTCACTGCTAGGGACTACTATGTGCAGAAAGGTACAGTACTTAATCACACACTTAAACAGTATTAGTACACATGAAGCAAGGTTATCCTTAGTAATCCATAGTTTTTCATGCATATTCTAGGAATGATGATGAACATGGTATAAAGTTAACTTTTAAAAGCATGAAGCAAAGAAACCGTGCATATTATTGAATGAATCCACAAGTGGTTGTTGTAAGTACACAGACATATTTGTGATCAGTACAATTACATATTTGCAGTTGAGGAAGAGCAGTCACGTGAGGAGGAGGAGTCGGCTGAACAGGAACAAGGTGAAGATGAGGAGATGGCAGACGAGGGTCTTGGCATGTCTACAGAGTCAGAGGAGGATCCTATCGACAGCGTCTGTAGGAAGCATGCCGTCCTCACCCAGGCAGAACAGGTGGAGGAGGAGGATAGTCCTGCTCTGCAAGATGTGCTCATGAGCCAGAGACATCTGCATCTGCCAGGAATAGAGGAAGTGGAGGCACTGGCCTTGCTGCTTCTACAACTAGCAGACAACAGCGACCTCCACCTAGTGCCAGCGGACCTCAGGCAGAAGATCGCCACCGCTGCCAGCTCTCTTCACAAGCACGACTGCCGCTCGATTCGTTAAACAGTACAAGTCCAGGTGGGGCTACACCCTGTTTGGTCGGTGCCTTGGGGCTGAGTCACCCGAGACCAGAGCAGCCCAGAAGACCAAGTTTGGTTGGATGAGGTACCCTCAGGCGGCACAGGTGACGGAGGACAGTCATCTGCTCTACCTCCTCCTCAAAATGCTCAAAAACCGAGCGCCGGCCAATCAGCTCTCCTCCCCCAGCAAGGTCACGGCTTCTTTGAAGGGGCAGTATAAAAGGATTGACTGACGGCCGACTCCGAGACGATCCCATCCTCGGCGGTCTCGCCATTCCTCTGCCCAACTTGAACTCCAAGTCCATCTCGACCTTCACTGCAAAGGAGGCTGAAAAAGGCCAACTACAGGGCGACAGTAATGCCAAAAGTAACGCCTCACCTGAAAGTGCTGTCGGAGACACCGTTTCCAGAGGCTCCTGTGCTGCCAACATCCCTACCACCACCAGATCGACCTCAAGTACAGTACCAGCACCTTCATCACGAGGCTGGAAAAAGGCGTGGCGAGAAGCGGAGGTAAGTTGTCATAAGCACTTCATTTCACCTGTGGAAAGCAAATAGCACACACGTCATATCAATACTCATCATCACATGCGTGTTTTATATTTCCAGGTTATGTGTTGAAGAGCCAGAGCCAGAACCAACTCCTGTGAACCGGCCCATTCAGCCAAAGCCTACCTCGTCCACCTACATTCAGCCAAAGCTTGCTGCGCCCACCTACAAACCACCCGCTGTGTCGGCAGCACCCGTACTCCTGGTTCTTCCTGCACAGCCACAGGCTCCCTCCCTCATATTTCGTGGGCCATCATGCAGTCAGAGCTTTGTACCTGTAGCACAGCCCCCTGCACCAACAATAAAGCCATACATGCCAAACAAGTCCTTGCGGCCATGTGGGGCTTGCCATGTGCCTCAGTGTGGTGGACAGCGTAAGAGGTACACACCCTCCAAAGACAAAGCAGCTGGAAGCATCCAGAAAATCTTTTCCTATTGCCCATCAACTAGGAAATCCACCACCTCTGGATTTGAAGATGTTGTTTATGATAGTTTTGAACACTTCAGAAGTGTGGTGGATGTACAGTTAGAAAAGAGGAAAAACAATTAAATACCTGTGACTTACCTGTGTGATGCCACTTCTCCTGTGCCATCTGTAAGAGAAAGAGGAAAAAAAGCTTGTTTGTTTTTGTTTGTTTGAGCAAAGTGTTTCAAAGTGTTTCAAAGTGTTTTAGCAAGTAGAGCTATACAGTCAGACTATTTATTTATATAGTTAAAAAATAATTTAAGAATGTTCTTGTCTTTTTTTTATTATTTATATTGTTGTTAAAAATGCACTTTGTAGTATCTTTTTTATACAAACATGTTCTGGTCTATGTCCAATATCCGGTCCAATCTAACCTGTTTCAATCTTACACAATCAATTTACATACCCTTTATTGTTAGTTTATGTTCAGTTAATCTGTGTTTTTGTCATACATGTCCTCATGCTGTTTGTTTGTCTTTGTCTTTGTGATGTTTGTATGTCTTTGTTTGCTTCATGTTTAACAATAGTTTGCCAAAAAAAAAAAAAAAAATGTAACAGAGAGGAATGGCTTGAGCATTTGTTGATTGGTGACCCGTGTGTTTAGATAATCTTGTTCTTTATTGGGCTTTGGCCTGCACAAAGCAATTGTGAATTTGTATCTTACATAAGTATGTGTTAATTATTAATGTTTTTGTGTGCATGTCCTTGTGATGTTTGTATGTCTTTGTCAGCTCCATGTTTAACTAAATGTTTGCAAATGTTAGTAAATGTTTGTCTCTCGTCTTGTCTCGTCATCTCACTCGTGGCCTGAACCTTGTCGTGGTGAGTGAGCTTTAAAACTAATCAGGTCTTGCCTACTTGTGTTTGTGTGTCATAAAAATAATATATCTGTGCCCCATACATGGAATCTGAGTGCATATGTAGTAAATGGAAAATGTTCTTGTTGAAACCTTTACATTGGGTTCTTTGTACATTTTGAATGCATTTTAAACCAAACACATTCTGGGTAAAGAATAAAATAACCAAAATTTTATAATCAACATTCAACATTGTTAAAGGTCTATAATTTTCCAATTTTCCTTTACTGCCCTTTTTATATATTATGCTAACCAGTCCTAAGGAAATCTCCTTCTCTATCTTATCATTACATTCCATCCAATCATACAGTCTCTCCATGATTGGAATCATCTGCTCCTTAAACTCAATATAAAATTATCCTGTTATACCATCTATTCCTGGACTCTTATTTCTATTCAGTCCCTTTATAGCACTTTCTATCTCATCCTTTGTAATATCTCCCTCACTTATCTCCCTATCATCATCACTCAACTTTCTTTTTAAATTACCAACAACCCTTCTTAAACTTATCTCTTCTATCTTCTCTTCCTTGAATAACTCTCTATAAAATTCTTCCACCCTCGTCGCAATCCCTACCATCCCTTCAATAATATTCCCTTCCTTATCCTCAACATTTCCTAAATATGTTTTTTCCTGCCTCCTCTTCTCTAATCCTAGAAAAAAATTGGTACATTTTTCCCCTTCCATCACACATTTTACCTTACTCCTTATTATCGCCCCCATACATTTCTTTCTCTCTATCCCCTTTAACTCCTCCTTTAATCTTATGTAATTTCTCGCCTCCCCCCTACCGTTCTCCATCTCCCTCGCCTCTTTCTCCAGCTCTAGCCTCACTCTCTGCTCCAACTGCTTAGCTCTTCTTCCCCTCTCCCTACTATATTTTATACTTTTCTCCTTTATCACCTCCTTCAGCTCCACCCACCATCTCCCCGTATCCTCTTCAACCATTTTACTCTTCATACTCTCGTTTATACATTTAACCATCATCTCCTTATACCCCCTCTCCTTTAGTATTTCATTATTAAGGCACCATACCCCTCCTCCCCTCCTCCATTTTACTTCATTCAAACTGCACCTAATCACACTATGATCACTCAACCCATTTATTTTATATTCTACTCTATAACATTCTCTATATTCTTAGACACTAGAATCATATCAATTCTACTTTGTTTTAATTTCCCCTCCACCATCTGAGCCCTAGAATACCCTCTCTTAACTGGGTTCCTCTCCCTCCATACATCTATCATCTCATTTTTCCTTTTTAGTTTCTGCAACGCCTCCCTAGATGCATCACTCCTAAAACACAGCCCAACCCCATATCAATCCTTTCACACCACACATTGAAATCCCCTACTATCATGCATTCCTTTCCACACTCCCCACTCAGTCTTTCAAAGAACCTTTTCCTATCTCTCTCACTATTATGAGCATATATATTAATTAACTGAAATTTTCTCCCTTTATACTCAAACTTTATCCCCACCATCCTCCCCTCCCCATCATTCACACACTCACACACATTTTCTACTGCATCCTTCTTCACCAAAATTGCAACCCCTGCCGACCTTAACCCCCCATTACTAACATACATTTCTCCCCTCCATTCTTTCCCACACTCTCTCACACACACCTCATCCCAATGCGTCTCCTGCAAACACACAATATCCGCATCACACAATTTCAAAATAAGATTTCTTCTATCATTATTTCTCAAACCAAGAAATTTTCACCATAAACAAACAAACAAAAATAAACAAAATATTAGAAAAGAAAACAATACAGCGTAAACCCCTCATGATTCCGTTCACTTCCCCCCCCTTAACCTTACTCTACCCACTCTCCTCCCACCAACCCTCAATCCCCTACCAACCCTCACCCATCTCACATCTTCATCCGAATCAGACCTCTGCTCTTCCCTTACTTCTTGCCCACCTCCCAAAGAGCTCTGGCTCTCTATATCATAACCTCCCCTCCCACTCCTGCTCCTCTCTCTGCACTTCCCACCTTTCTCATCCACCATCCTCGCCACCTCTCTCCAACCCCCACTGCCCCCATACACTTCTTCTCCACCTCACCCTCCTCCTCCACACCAACATTCATTTCACCCTCCTCTACCCCTATTCCACTCCTTCAATTGTTTCAAATTTTACACTGTATGGTAGTGATTTAACAGTGTCATTGATTCTTACCTTCATGAACCTAGTGCCGTCACTCATGTCCGTCCCAGCCCATTTCCTTCTTTTAATGTCAGATACCCTCTCCACCTCCCATTGAACCAACTTTGCCGTTATCTGTTCATTAGTTATATACACTGGCAAGTTCAGGAACGACACAATTTTGACATCTCTCACCACTTCAGTTGCAATCACTCTATTGTTCCCCATTTTAAATCCATCCAAGAGTCTCTCCTTTCCTCCAGGATCCCCCATCGAAACCTCCCATCGTCTCCCCGGCTTCACCCTGCACGCCACCACCCTCCCACACACCTCCTCTATTTTCCTCAATAGCTGCATCATCGTTAATTCCTCATCGCCTTCCATCTCCACATTCACCGCTGCCTCCTTCGTAAATCCGTATCCCTCTTTATTCATTTCTCCTCCTTTTTTCCTCATCTCCACATCCACAGCTCGTCTCACCCCATCTCCGCCGTCTCCCACCTGTCGCGCTCTCCTCTCCGTTTCTCTCCGCACGTCCTCCTCTCCCGCCTCCATCCTCGTCCTCTCGCCAGCCACCTCCGACACCACTCCCGCCTCCCTCTCAATCCTTTCCCCCTTCTCTCCATCCACCGCCTTCCCCTCTCTCACTCCTCCAGACGCTCCTTTCGCCGATCCTCCAGCCATCGCCCGCACCGCGTCCACCTCTCTCTCCATTTCCGCATTCGCCGCTCTCCTCACTGCCACCTCTCCTTCCGTCACACCCACCGCCGTCACCACACCTGCCGCCACCGTCTTCATGCCTCCCTCTCCTCCCTCCATGCTCCCAGCCGCCGCTGCTCCGCCACCTCTTCCTCTCCTCGCCTCTCCACCTCCCAGCCTTCCGCCCTCCTTCACTTTCTCCTCCGACCTTCCGCCTCCACTGGCCATCTCCACGCCGTCTCTGCTCCCCGCCACACACGCCGCAGGACCCGAGCAATCACCTCCCCTCGCTCCACAGTCTCCCCCAAACAGCTCCTCGCTGCCGGGGGAAAATCACTCCTCCTCTCCTCCAAACAAAACTCTTCCTTCACTCTCCTTTTTCGTTTCTTTCCACTTTACTTTTCTTTCCGCCGCTCTCCTCCACACACTTCCTACTCCACACAATTTCCCTGACCGACGTCACACATCGGGCGTGTTTTTTTTTTTCTCTTTTATTATCAAAAATACATATTTACAAATATTCCATAAATACAAACATAACCGTTTTCACACACATACAGTCATCATCATACACCAGAGAAGGAAAAAGGAAAACAAAAAATGAAAAAACAAAGAAAACAAAACAAACAAACAAACAAACTCAAAAACAAAAACTTAACTTATCCTTGCTGTCAACCTGACAGAAAGATGTATTTTCCATCACCACTTTCTCTATCACTTCTCTCTTTACATAAAACAAATCCTTCAAATGATTTTTCAACATATTACAGAACAAAATCCATACATTCATCCTTTTCTCCTCATACAGAACAAAGTTCCTTCTTATATAAATGGCATACCTTGCAAAACCCAAAATCAAATTAACCACCTCAACATTCATATTTACACAATCCCCCAAAAACCCAAAAAACAAATTCCACCTCCATTGCTCCTCATTAACATACACAAACCCACACAATTCTTTCAAAAAAGTCCTCAAATTCCCATAAAATACACACAGATCAGGACAGTCCAAAAACAGGTGCTCCAGATCCTCCGGCTCTTTCCCACATACAGTACACACCCGACCATAAGCATTTTTGTTAATCTGATGAAGGATGACGCTAGTGAAAATCCTCCTGTGCCGAATCATATAGTCCATGTGAAATATCTGCGGACTTGCCAATTTATTATCCAAATTCTTCCATATGTTTGCAATTCTATGAGCCGGAAAAAATCTTTCCCAGACACTCTCAGAAGCTGGAATCTTGGTATTACTCGCCATCAGCATTCTGTACCATAATTTAGTGCTCATTTCTTTGAAGTTCTTTTTAACAGAACCCTTGGCCAGTTCAAAATCCACAGCCTCATCCTTCCTCACACTCTTATTACACCTTAATAACACCTTCCACTCCCTGCTACACCCAACATCTAAACTCTCCACCACCTTTCTGATATAACCCCTTCTGTACGCCAAGCCCCTTTTCCTTAACTCCCCACACACCCTGTCCACATCAAAATGCCCCCTCCAGTTTACAAAATGTCCAATTAGAACCAGCCCTGCCTTCTCCAGCACTGAATTTTTCATTCCCTTCCCCCCTCTCCCGAACATAGGATTACTAAGGACCGGTATTTGCTCTACCTGCTCTCTAGTTTTACAAATTGGAGTTAAAAGTGGCATCACTGCCTCCCATGCCTCCAAGGCCTCCCTATAAAAGTGTGGCAGCCCTTCTGCCCACCCCTTTGACCTCAGAGCACAGAGGGCCTCATATCCCTCTGATGCCCTCCACCCCAATGCCTCCCTCATCCCATCCATCCACGGATACCATATCTCTCTACCAATACACCTTATGACAGTTCTTATCCTAAAAGCCCTTAACCTTGTCCCTATCTCCACCAGTCCCAGCCCCCCCTCCCTAATCCCCCTTGTTATTGTTTTCCCAGAAATCATATTTGCTTTCTTCTTCCATAAATAATCATTTATCAGTTTTTGTATTTCTCCCCTCGTTGTTTTTGGCAAATCCCACACCTTTAAAATATGATTTAATTTTGACATTACCAACATATTCACCACCACCACCCTACCCCTTATTTTTACCCCCCTCCCCATCCACAAGCTCAGTTTCTTCTTAACTTTCCCTATCACTTCCTCCCATGTCCTGTCCCTCGCCTTCTCCCTATCTGTCCCTAGATACACTCCTAAAATCTTTACCTCCCCAGTGACAACCTCGAAGCCCCACTTCTCCACCCCCCCAACACATCCTCCACAAAACATGATTTTTGACTTCTTTTCATTCACCCTTGCCCCCGATGCCCTCCCATACTCTTCAAAATGCCCCATCACCCTCCTAATGCTTTCTTCATTTTTAACAGTGATATTGATGTCATCTGCGTATTGTGTAATTTTTGTTATCCCCCCCGACTCCGTTCTAATACCTTCCACCCCCCTGTCCTTCCTAATCAATATACTCAAGGGCTCCGCCACCAATGAATATAAAAAAGCCGATAAAGGACACCCCTGCCTAATTGACCTTTCTAGGCCAAAATCCCCCGTTAGTGTCCCATTTACCTTTACACAGCTAGAAGCCCCTTTATACAACCCCCTAATCCACCCCACAAAATTCTCCCCAAAGCCAAAACCCTCTAAAGCCTGAAACAAAAATTCATGCTCCACCCTATCAAATGCCTTGTTTAAATCTATATTCAACAGAATCCCCCCCTCTATCCCCATCCTATATATAATGTCTTTTATTGTCAATATAGAATCCGATATATCCCTATCTGGTATACTATAACACTGCGTAAGATTAACAATACTTCCTATAACCATCTTTAATCTATTTGCCAAAATTTTGGCAAATATTTTATAGTCTGTGTTTAACAGGCTGATTGGCCTGTAATTCCCCAGATCCCTTCTATCCCCCTTTCCTTTATATATTATTGTCAACACTCCTTCCAGAAAAGCCCTTGGGCACCCACCCCCCCTCCCAAAACTCTCATATAAGGCCAACAGGATCGGTGCCAGCTCTTTTCTAAAAGTTATATAAAATTCTGCTGTCAAACCATCTTTCCCCGGGCTCTTCCCTCTATTAAGCCCCTCTATCGCCCTTTCCACCTCCTCCAACGTCAGAGGGGCATCACAAATAAACGTTTCTTCCTTTGATAGTTTCCTTGATATTTTACCTGTAACATTATTTACACTATCCCTACTTATCCCCTCACTACTAAATAATTCCTTATAATAATCTTTCACTATTTTTAATATCTCCTCTTCTTTCTCCTTACTTACACCATTATTATCTAATAATTCATTTATATATGCTTTTTTTTTCCTCTCTTTTTCCAAACCCAGGAAGAAGGCCGTACACCTTTCCCCCTCCAGTCCTTCCCTCACCCTCCCTCTTATCATAGCCCCTCTACATTTATTTTTCTCTATATTATCTAATTTATTCTTTATATTAATATATTCATCCTGTTTATGATTCGGGTTCATTTCCATCATTTCCACTTCCCTGTTCAGTAAGATTTTCAAATCGTTTTCCGTTTTCTTTCTCAACCAGTTCCTCTGCTTACTATAGTTTATGCTTACTTTTTTCAGACTCCCCTTCAAGACCTCCCACCACTTCTCCCAGTCCCCCCCACTCACCCCTTTCCAGTATTCAATTAAACCCCTTATTTTTTTTACAATACCCCGGTTCATCCATAAGACTTGAATTCAGCGCCCACAGACCACTGCTGCAAACCCTCCGTTCCCCCACACTCATATTTAAACATGCATGATCACTCCACCCATTAAAAGAATATTCCACCTCCCCAACTCTTTTCACCAACTCCTCCGTCACCAAAGCAAAATCAATTCTAGATTGTTTTAAAGTCCCCTTCACCATTTGCCTTCTTGAGAACCCCCTCTTATACAAATTCTTCATCCTCCACACATCCACCACATTAAATGTTGAACATAAATCAAAAAAGACCCCCCTGCTGCAATCCCCTTTAAATACATTATTCTCTGATATATCTATTTTATGTTGATATAAATTAAAATCCCCTATTATTATACAATCCCCCCTCACCCATTTCCCCAACCGTCTCAAATAGTCCCTTCTATTTATTTCTAGATTAGGCAGATATACATTAATAATTCTAATCATTTTTCCCCCTTCCCCACAGTCCACAACCAGAGTCCGTCCATCAGGGTCCTTGTATATCACATTGATTTCAGTAAACACTCCCCCTCTCACACAGGTGGCCGTGCCACACACTTTCTCCTCATTACTTGCTGCAAAGATGTCATAGTCCATGAATGTCTTCTTAACCTCCTCTTCCACACCAGAGTCCCATTTTGTCTCTTGCAGACATAACACATCTGCCCTACAGTCCGTAAATATACTGTGCATTTTGCTTTTCTTTCTTAGACCATTTGTATTTAAAGAGGTTATAGTGAACATAAGGAGGAAAACATGTGAAATCATGTCATACATTTTTTCAACTTCTTAAGTTTGCATTTTCCCTTTGCTCTTCTTTTTATTCTTTGCTTGCCTCTCTCCCGATTGCCTTTTCCTTACATTTTGTACATTCTCCAAATCCATCTCTGATTCAGAGTCTAGGGACGAGGGAAACAGTGCCGGGGACAGAGACGCCTTGCGGGTAGTTCCCGCGCTTTTCAATCTGGCACGGCTCACCCTCATTGGCTTAGGCGTAGGAGCTGCCCCGTCTCCCAGAGCCGCTCCCCCCTCTCCACCAATAGGCTGCCCAGACGTCACCTCCAAGGCTTCCCCGCTCGCCTCCGGGGGAGCTTCCTCCCCCGTCATGCCATCCGGTACCGCCAGGGATTCTCCGACAATTTCCGCCTCTTCCCGACTACTGCTCTCCTCCTCCACCCTGCTTATTTCCTCCTCCTCTCCCTCACTTCGATTGCAGTCGCAATTTTCCATATTGTTTCGACATAATTTACATCTCACCTCCTTATGTCCACACTCCCTCGCATAGTGACCCTGTATTCCGCATTTATGACACATGAATTCGGGGCAATCCCTCAGGATATGCCCCGGCTGTATGCACAGTCTACACACACGGACCTGGCTGTCATGAATTACCCGGAAATATTCCGGGCCCAGCGCTGTCATGAACCTCGCAGAGTAAGGCAGTGACTGGATGAGTTTAGTAAATTTAACTCTTACCACTCTTGTTCCGTCAGCGACATTAGTCCCTGGCCACATCCTCCGGCGTATTGTCGACGTAGCCGTAACTCCCCATCCGTGCAGCTTTTCCAAAATTTCCTCGTCCTCAATGTATGCCGGCAGATTCAGAAATGATACCACCAGCTCATCATTATTTAAATCCTGCGCAACCACTCTCGTCCCGCCGATCCTGAAGCCTTCCAAAAGTCTCTCCTTTCCTTTGATATGACTCATTGTTACTTCATATTTATCCATTCCGGTGCTTCGGCACGCCACCAGCCCTCCACACAGCTCCCTCACACACTTCATTAGGTCCGCCACATTCACCCTCTCCTCCCCGATCAGCTCAAGGCACACCGTCAAATCTTTTTTATACTCCAAGTCCGTCATTCTGTCCATTTTCTTTACCGGGTTGTCCGTCCTCGCCATGCACCTTTCCTTTTGTCCATAATCCTCGCTCGTCGTCATTTTTCCGTTTTCCATGTCGTGTGCCGTTTGTATCCGTCCGTGCAAGAAAAAACAAACACAAAAAGTCCGAAAAAAGATCCAGAAGAAAAGAGAAAAAGGTAAAGTAAACCCCCAGACAGTGAAAACTTCACTGCTGGGGGATAGAGGAAGAAATAAAGAAAACACGAAGCACAAAAAACAAACACACACAAACTCAGTCACACACTCTCTCACACACACTACTCTCTCAAACTGATTCTCCTACTTCCGTTCACGCGCGCTCAGTGTGGTATGGCCGTGAGCCTTGAGAGCACGCGCAAATACGCTATTTATACATGCACACGGTCACCGTAGCGAGAGTTTGTGGACATTTACACCGTAGAGACATCCTGGCACCTCCACCGCTGTCCTTGGCACTCATTTCACAGGCCCCATGATCAGCTAGAGACTGGAGTTAAGCGTCTGAGGCAAATAAGTGTCAAGGCGTTCAATAAATACTCTATCTTAGATTATTTAAGCGTCTCGTCTGACAAGCTGCTGTGTTTCTGAGCGCTGCATGTTCCCCCAAGAAGCAGCAGCGTTCTCTGCAAAGAGGATTGAAAAAGCTTACGGCACCTGGTATTCCCAGGCGGTTTTCCATCCAAGTACTAACCAGGCCCGACTCTGTTTTGCTTCCAAGATCTGACGAGATCGGGCGCGCTCAGTGTGGTATGGCCGTAAGCCAGGAGGCCACTCGCAAATATGCTATTTATACATGCCCACGGTCACTGTAGCGAGTGTTTGTGGACATTTACATCCGTAGAGACATCCTGGCACCTCCACCGCTGTCTGTGGCACTCATTTCACAGGCCTCATGATCAGCTAGAGACTGCAGTTAAGCGTCTGAGGCAAATAAGTGTGAAGGCGTTCAATAAATATTTTATCTTACATTATTTAAGCGTCTCGTCTGGCAAGCTGCTGTGTTTCTGAGCGTTGCATGTCCACCCAAGAAGCAGCAGTGTCCTCTGCTGTCTGCAAAGAGGAGTGAAAAAGCTTACGGCACCTGGTATTCCCAGGCGGTCTTCCATCCAAGTACTAACCAGGCCCGACTCTGATTTGCTTCCGAGATCTGACGAGATCGGGCGCGCTCATTGTGGTATGGCCGTAAGCCAGGAAGCCACTCGCAAATATGCTATTTATACATGCCCACGGTCACCGTGGCGAGCGTTTGTGGACATTTACATCCGTAGAGACATCCTGGCACTTCCACCGCTGTCCATGGCACTCATTTCACAGGCCTCATGATCAGCTAGAGACTGCAGTTAAGCGTCTGAGGCAAATAAGTGTCAAGGCGTTCAATAAATATTTTATCTTAGATTATTTAAGCGTCTCGTCTGGCAAGCTGATGTGTTTCTGAGCGTTGCATGTCCACCCAAGAAGCAGCAGTGTCCTCTGCTGTCTGCAAAGAGGAGTGAAAAAGCTTACAGCACCTGGTATTCCCAAGCAGTCTCCCATCCAAGTACTAACCAGGCCCGACGCTGCTTTGCTTCCGAGATCTGACGAGATCAGGCGCGCTCAGTGTGGTATGGCCGTAAGCCACGAGAGCACTCGCAAATACGCAATTTATACATGCCCACGGTCACCTTAGTGAGCGTTTGTGGACATTTACATCCATAGAGACATCCTGGTACTTCCACCGCTGTCCGTGGCACTCATTTCACAGGCCTCATGATCAGTTAGAGACTGGAGTTAAGCGTCTGAGGCAAATAAGTGTCAAGGCGTTCAATAAATACTCTATCTTACATTATTTAAGCGTCTCGTCTGGCAAGCTGATGTGTTTCTGAGCGCTGCATGTCCACCCAAGAAGCAGCAGCGTTCTCTGCAAAGAGGAGTGAAAAAGCTTACGGCACCTGGTATTCCCAAGCAGTCTCCCATCCAAGTACTAACCAGGCCCGACGCTGCTTTGCTTCCGAGATCTGACGAGATCGGGCGCGCTCAGTGTGGTATGGCCGTAAGCCATGAGAGCACCCGCAAATACGCAATTTATACATGCCCACGGTCACCGTAGCGAGCGTTTGTGGACATTTACATCTATAGAGACATCCTGGTACTTCCACCGCTGTCCGTGGCACTCATTTCACAAGCCTCATGATCAGTTAGAGACTTGAGTTAAGCGTCTGAGGCAAATAAGTGTCAAGGCATTCAATAAATACTCTATCTTACATTATTTAAGCGTCTCGTCTGGCAAGCTGATGTGTTTCTGAGCGCTGCATGTCCACCCAAGAAGCAGCAGCGTTCTCTGCAAAGAGGAGTGAAAAAGCTTACGGCACCTGGAATTCCCAGGCGGTCTTCCATCCAAGTACTAACCAGGCCCGACTCTGCTTTGCTTCCGAGATCCGACGAGATCGGGCGCGCTCAGTGTGGTATGGCCGTAAGCCATGAGAGCACGTGCTAATACGCTATTTATACATGCCCACGGTCACCGTGGCGAGCGTTTGTGGACATTTACATCCGTAGAGACATCCTGGCACTTCCACCGCTGTCCGTGGCACTCATTTCACAGGCCTCATGATCAGCTAGAGACTGCAGTTAAGCGTCTGAGGCAAATAAGTGTCAAGGCGTTCAATAAATATTTTATCTTAGATTATTTAAGCGTCTCGTCTGGCAAGCTGCTGTGTTTCTGAGCGTTGCATGTCCACCCAAGAAGCAGCAGTGTCCTCTGCTGTCTGCAAAGAGGAGTGAAAAAGCTTACGGCACCTGGTATTCCCAGGCGGTCTCCCATCCAAGTACTAACCAGGCCCGACTCTGCTTTGCTTCCGAGATCCGACGAGATCGGGCGCGCTCAGTGTGGTATGGCCGTAAGCCAAGAAAGCACGTGCTAATACGCTATTTATACATGCCCACGGTCACCGTGGCGAGCGTTTGTGGACATTTACATCCGTAGAGACATCCTGGCACTTCCACCGCTGTCCGTGGCACTCATTTCACAGGCCTCATGATCAGCTAGAGACTGCAGTTAAGCGTCTGAGGCAAATAAGTGTCAAGGCGTTCAATAAATACTCTATCTTACATTATTTAAGCGTCTCCTCTGGCAAGCTGCTGTCTTTCTGAGCGCTGCATGTCCACCCAAGAAGCAGCAGCGTTCTCTGCAAAGAGGAGTGAAAAAGCTTACGGCACCTGGTATTCCCAGGCGGTCTTCCATCCAAGTACTAACCAGGCCCGACTCTGCTTTGCTTCCGAGATCTGACGAGATCGGGCGCGCTCAGTGTGGTATGGCCGTAAGCCAGGAGGCCACTCGCAAATACGCAATTTATACATGCCCACGGTCACCTTAGTGAGCGTTTGTGGACATTTACATCCATAGAGACATCCTGGTACTTCCACCGCTGTCCGTGGCACTCATTTCACAGGCCTCATGATCAGTTAGAGACTGGAGTTAAGCGTCTGAGGCAAATAAGTGTCAAGGCGTTCAATAAATACTCTATCTTACATTATTTAAGCGTCTCGTCTGGCAAGCTGATGTGTTTCTGAGCGCTGCATGTCCACCCAAGAAGCAGCAGCAGCGTTCTCTGCAAAGAGGAGTGAAAAAGCTTACGGCACCTGGTATTCCCAGGCGGTCTACCATCCAAGTACTAACCAGGCCCGACGCTGCTTTGCTTCCAAGATCTGACGAGATCGGGCGCCCTCAGTGTGGTATGGCCGTAAGCCAGGAGGCCACTCGCAAATATGCTATTTATACATGCCCACGGTCACCGTGGCGAGCGTTTGTGGACATTTACATCCGTAGAGACATCCTGGCACTTCCACCGCTGTCCGTGGCACTCATTTCACAGGCCTCATGATCAGCTAGAGACTGCAGTTAAACGTCTGAGGCAAATAAGTGTCAAGGCGTTCAATAAATATTTTATCTTAGATTATTTAAGCGTCTCGTCTGGCAAGCTGCTGTGTTTCTGAGCGTTGCATGTCCACCCAAGAAGCAGCAGTGTCCTCTGCTGTCTGCAAAGAGGAGTGAAAAAGCTTACGGCACCTGGTATTCCCAAGCAGTCTCCCATCCAAGTACTAACCAGGCCCGACGCTGCTTTGCTTCCGAGATCTGACGAGATCGGGCGCGCTCAGTGTGGTATGGCCGTAAGCCATGAGAGCACCCGCAAATACGCAATTTATACATGCCCACGGTCACCGTAGCGAGTGTTTGTGGACATTTACATCTATAGAGACATCCTGGTACTTCCACCGCTGTCCGTGGCACTCATTTCACAGGCCTCATGATCAGTTAGAGACTTGAGTTAAGCGTCTGAGGCAAATAAGTGTCAAGGCATTCAATAAATACTCTATCTTACATTATTTAAGCGTCTCGTCTGGCAAGCTGCTGTGTTTCTGAGCGCTGCATGTCCACCCAAGAAGCAGCAGCGTTCTCTGCAAAGAGGAGTGAAAAAGCTTACGGCACCTGGTATTCCCAGGCGGTCTTCCATCCAAGTACTAACCAGGCCCGACTCTGCTTTGCTTCCGAGATCCGACGAGATCGGGCGCGCTCAGTGTGGTATGGCCGTAAGCCACGAGAGCATGCGCAAATACGCAATTTATACATGCCCACGGTCACCGTAGTGAGCATTTGAGGACATTTACATCCGTAGAGACATCCTGGCACCTCCACCGCTGTCCGTGGCACTCATTTCACAGGCCTCATGATCAGCTAGAGACTGGAGTTAAGTGCCTGTGTAATGAAGGTAGTCTTCATTACATACTTTTGTTGTTTGTTGTTTTTGTTATTAGTAACACAGTGAGTTAACAGGTTTAAGAATGAGGCACAAACAAATTAGCAAATGTTTATTGAATGGGTGAATGTTGTTGACGGTGTGTGTGTGTGTGTGCGGGTCTTGTATTGCCCTCAGCAGAGAATGAGTTGAGACCAGGCCTGCAAAAGGAAACATTTAGTTAGTTGGTAACCTGAACGCATGTATTTATATTAATAGTTGAATACTTTAATACTGTAATATAATAATAATAATAATTACATAACTGACTTCTTTCTGATATCTAGGGTTTTCCACGACAACCATACGGGATTGACTGTGGCATCTTCATGTTGATGGTAGTAGACATCATTTGTTATATATTAATTATTTGTGTAATTCTGTGTGCATTAAAGATTTAAGCATTAAATTAAAATTAATATGCTTTATTCCTAGAATGCCCTTTACACCACACTGGATGCTCCCTATGACTTTTCTGTTGTAAGTTGATTCATGCAATCAAAGTGAGCTCAAAATTACTACAACAACAAAACATTTATTATGACATGGTGAGTTTTTTTTGTTGTTCATTTTCCAGATGGACATGCCACTTTTGCGACGGTGGTGGTGTATCATCCTTATGGAAAATTTTGACCTTGGGAGGTGAGACTGCAAAGATTTTGTTATTTGACTTGAAGTTGTTACAATACATTTTTATTTATTTCTATTGTTTAATCATTTTTTGAGCCATGGAAAGCTGTTCGCCCACTGGACAGATGCATCAAAAGCCCTTCTGCGAGGTGAGGTGCCACCAGTGTTTAGGCTGATGAAAAGGAAGGTGGATGACATTACTGAGGTCAGATTTTTATTTTGTTTGAGTTCTGTCTGAGTTTTTCTTTTGTTTCAGGTCAGAAACAATATTTTTTGTACTGAAATTGTGGGGTCACTTTAAAGAATATGCCATTCACAAGATAAGGTCAGACCTGCTGTCTGCAATTTAAAAATAAAGTGTCTAGATAATGCATGATTGGATTTGAAAATTAACATTTGTTGAGCTCTCTAATAGGTCTAGGTAGACCCATTAGAGGAGGGCAATGATGGGATCTTTTCTTTTTCTTTTTGGAGCTTGTGTTTTGAATATTACAACTGATCATTTTGCTTATCTATATATTTTCAGGAAGAAGAGCAGCAGGCAGAGGTCTCAGTCAGACTTGCTGATGTGGACACACCAGTGGAAGGCGTAAGCTTTTTCACAGTATCTATTGGTCAGATACTGTTGGTGTGGCAGCTATGGTACAGACATCTTTCTTTCTGTCTTTTCCATAGGACTCGGTTGAAGATCGCATTCTTCACAATTGCAGACATGCAGCAGAGTGGGTTGAGGCCAACAAACCACTGTTCTCTGCCAAAGTGGACCTGCCTGACGTTCTGGGCATGGGGGAGGAGGAACAGGCAGAGGCTGCTTCACAGTATGGGAGGTTGTGGAACGAAGAACTAGATGAGAATGAAAGAGAAGCAATCCTGGAGCCATTCAAATTCACATTTCATAACCCTGACGACATGTGGAGATTTTGTGACGAAATAATGGACAAAAAAAATTATTTGGCTTATTGTGAATGTTGCACCGACTGAGTTTGTGTGTGAGAGTAAAGGTCTACAGAACATTTGATCATGTTGTGACGTGGTGTGTTTTTTATGTTTTCTCATTGATCACTTAATAATTTTACTTGGATTATACTGTAGATATCAAGAGTTAGGGTAGTATTTAGTGGTACTTAGGTGTTCCAGCAGCACAAGAACATAATTAGCATAGACATAGAACCAAACATGAAATTTATGGTGGTTAAGAATAAAAATACAGAATAATACAACAGAAAAACTAACTGAAACAGATAGACAGACTGAAAAACAGCAGTGCAATAAAGTCAAAATTACATGATAATGAAAAGGCAGTGAAGTACTCTGTATAATACACAATAAAATGTATAGGCCTATGACATGAGATGTTGGCTAATGAATATGAGTAATAGCTTAAGAGCAAATGTGTGCACTGACCAAACAAAAGTTAACTATACAAATAAAAACAATATATACAATAGACCGGGAATTGATAGATTTTATGTCATATTGTTTACTAAATAATTCATTTGTGAGGAAACGATTCAACCGGAAGTGCATTCGCGATTTTATTTTGAAATGTATGCCGTGCATTTCCGGGCCTGACAGTGGAGGTCTGCAGCCAGGACCTCTTGCCTTTTTTCCTCATCTCCACATCCACAGCTCGTCTCACCCCATCTCCGCCGTCTCCCACCTGTCGCGCTCTCCTCTCCGTTTCTCTCCGCACATCCTCCTCTCCCGCCTCCATCCTCGTCCTCTCGCCAGCCACCTCCGACACCGCTCCCGCCTCCCTCTCAATCCTTTCCCCCTTCTCTCCATCCACCGCCTTCCCCTCTCTCACTCCTCCAGACGCTCCTTTCGCCGATCCTCCAGCCATCGCCCGCACCGCGTCCACCTCTCTCTCCATTTCCGCATTCGCCGCTCTCCTCACCGCCACCTCTCCTTCCGTCCTCCCCACCGCCGTCACCACACCTGCCGCCACCGTCTTCATGCCTCCCTCTCCTCCCTCCATGCTCCCAGCCGCCGCTGCTCCGCCACCTCTTCCTCTCCTCGCCTCTCCACCTCCCAGCCTTCCGCCTCCACTGGCCATCTCCACGCCGTCTCTGCTCCCCGCCACACACGCCGCAGGACCCGAGCAATCACCTCCCCTCGCTCCACAGTCTCCCCCAAACAGCTCCTCGCTGCCGGGGGAAAATCACTCCTCCTCTCCTCCAAACAAAACTCTTCCTTCACTCTCCTTTTTCGTTTCTTTCCACTTTACTTTTCTTTCCGCCGCTCTCCTCCACACACTTCCTACTCCACACAATTTCCCTGACCGACGTCACACATCGGGCGTGTTCAGGGTGGTATGGCCGTATGCGAAGGCTGAAAGTGTAAACGAGCTCTTTATATATGATATAATACAGCATGTCAACCAAACGTCTGCTCGGTAACCATGTTAATGTAATGCAGTTACCTTATGTAATCTAGCTGTGGCTGGCTGAGTTGAACTCTGTGTGATTTGTGTAAGGATGAGCCCTGATGTCTTTGCTCACTTTAATTCAGTGGGACACTTGTTACGGTCCCTGTCTAGTGTTGATGTGCTGATGTGGTTGACCAGTTATTGTTTTTCCTAGGTGTCCTTGAAGGTACCGTCAGCTGAGTGCGGATTTGGAGCACCTGGTTCAGGCGCTCCTAAAAGGATAAAAACCCAGGGTGCGGTCGAATAGTCAAATTTGCTTAGGAACCTTCCTAACTGAGTGAAATGACCCGGAAGTATTTACGTAGCCGCCATGATAAGAGTTGTTCGAATTCTCAAACTGTTAAGGAAAGGAGCTTCAATGCTTCCTTTAGTATCTCCTTTAGCATAGGATACACCGGACCATCCTTTACGAAAGGAAAGGAGGTAATGCCGTCCCACAATTCCTTGCGGCAGCGACAAAAAAAATCTGCGCACCGTTCAGTCATTCACAACCAGAAAACATGAATGTATTTAAACAGAGTGATGCAGACTGCAGCAGAGAGAGCGTGTGAATATGAACATGATGTAAAAACTTTGATCATCAAGTGTGTTCTGTTGTTGACTGTGGAGCTGCGTTCACACACACATACTGTTTGTAACTGTGACATCCAGCGTCCTGCAGATCATCATGAAGTTACCGCTGCAGATCAATCATGTATCTTTGCCGTAACTCGCTAATATGTTTCTATCTGAGTGGACAGGAGGGTGAGCGACCATACCAGCATAACAAACACTTCATTTGACTCCTGTGACAGGTGGACAATATTCATTTTTGTTATTTGAATTCTGACGTTGATAATGAAGTCACATTTTTCACCGGGTTGTCCACGTTTATATTACCTGCATGAAACAACACGGTCAGAGCGCACAGGGAGTATCTAGTAAGTATCTCAGATGCGCGTTTTGTAGTCCATCTTCTGGACTTTGTAGTTTTACCACAGATCACGTCAATAACATTCGCCGTCGCATGGTGACGTAGTCTAAGTGTAAGTGCAGTCGGATTCTCTGAACACCGCGGTCGTCTTCTGCTAACTCCTTATGAACTCTCCTTCACATCTTTCCTTGACCTCGTGACGTTTTCTATCGAGGTCAAGGAAAAGTGGTTAGGAAAGGACTTAGGAGCTAATTTTTTTGACTATTCGACCGTACCCCCAGTGTCAACTCTGCTCTGGTCTCTCTCCCTCATTCGGCTGCATCCCCGCCAGCAGCAGCAGCACATTTTCTTTGTTTGGTTTCTGCTTTGTTTTCACTTTACTACATTTACACTTCATATTGCTCACACATCCACATTTACATTACTGATGTTACTGACTTACACACTTCACATTCATACTTATAACCTCTCAGTTGTTTAAGTTAATTTAATAAATTCATTAATTTCAAGACATCTATTGTGTCCTATGCCGTATTTGTCATAGCCTTGGAGCCGGGTTATGACACACTGTAAACACCCTAAAACACTTCAATGTGCTCACGTGTGATAGACCTAACCTGCCTGGCCTTAATCTGGTTTGGCAAATAACATTAATATAATATTATGGACATATTATTGATAAACAATAAATAAAAGCTATAAAACATCAACCACAAATACTAGTGCACAATGCACTTACTTACTTCCCACGTCCATGATGAGTAGCGCAGTTTTCTGATTTTACAAATTAAAGTGTAATAGCATACATGCATGTATTAAATTCAAATTTATAAAAATGAAGTTTTTGTGCTATTTCCACTTTTGACTAGAGAGGGAGCAGCGCCCTCTACTGGTGAAGGAGGAGAAGGAAAAGCTTACAGCACCTGGTATTCCCAGGCGGTCTCCCATCCAAGTACTAACCAGGCCCGACCCTGCTTAGCTTCCGAGATCGGACGAGATCGGGCGTGTTCAGAGTGGTATGGCCGTAAGCGAAAGCGGAACGTGCACACCATCTATTTATAGTTGATATGATACAGTATGTCGACCAAACGTCTGCTCGATGAGCACTTCACTTCCCCCTCTCTTGTCTTCAAATGTTCATGTTAGCTTTATTCTACATGTTTGTGTTTGTCTGTAAATCACATTAAAACACCAAAATGAATTGACACCATTAACAGATAATATCGGTGTAGCCACAGCTTTTTAAACGTCTTTTATGGTGCGTAGCTAAAATAAACAGTTAAAGTGACACGTTTGACGTTAATGTTAAAACACGTGATCACAGGCAGTAAACCTCTGACTTACATGAACTCATCAAACATACTAAAAGTTACTTATTCAGGCAAAAACTCTCCAGCGATAAACGTTCGTTAGCAGCAGGTCAAACAGCGTCCTGGCCACACGTTAAGCATAGTTGTCAGGATGGCCGAGCGGTCTAAGGCGCCAGACTCAAGGTGACAAACCTTCCAGTAAATGGGACTTCTGGTCTCCGAATGGAGGCGTGGGTTCGAATCCCACTTCTGACAATAACTTTTTGTCTCTATCAAGCACAATAAACGTGTAAAATGATGCTTTTACGAAAAGCCTATAACAATCGTTTATTAACCTTTTTTTTCTTTATTGGCATATTGAATCACAGTGGATGTATATACAATTTTTATGAAAGTGATAATGAGCAACAACAGTGTTTGATGTCAGAATTAAAACAAAACTCCACAGGCTGACCTAAAGTCGTTTTAATAAAGTATCTTAAACAATAAAAAAGTGCATATTTCCTGGATTTATTATAAATCACATGATTAAACTAATATTAGGGATGTTGGAAGTCATTCAGAGTTAGGGTTGCTGACCGAAACTTTATCTATTTATGATGTCATACAAAATGCTGTGCGGCATTCACTGCTGTTGCATATATTATACACTGTATATAAGAATTTACAGTGTTTCACAAGCAGCCACAGCAACAACACAGGCAGGACATTGAGCTAATGCATTAAAAACTACCAATCTACCAAGGCTAATTTAATCAATGATGTTCATATGAGACACCTGTCACGGTCTGCTGTTCACAGAGTGAACAGTGTATGTATTAAATTCAAATTGAATAAATAAGAATCCGGTAAATTGTTTTTGTGCTATTTCCACTTTTGACTAAGGAGGGAGCAGCGCCCTCTGCTGGTGAAGGAGGAGAAGGAAAAGCTTACAGCACCTGGTATTCCCAGGCGGTCTCCCATCCAAGTACTAACCAGGCCCGACCCTGCTTAGCTTCCGAGATCGGACGAGATCGGGCGTGTTCAGGGTGGTATGGCCGTAAGCGAAAGCGCACCGTGTAAACGAGCTCTTTATAGGTGATATAATACAGCATGTCAACCAAACGTCTGCTCGGTAACCACGTTAATGTTAGTTTTATTCTTTATGTTTGTGTTCGTCTGTGAAGCACATTAAAACACCAGATCCTCTAACAAACTATGCTGCTAATACACAGCCTGACTGGATTTCCACGTGAAAGCGCCCCTGTACAGTGTTTGGGTCTAATGAAGCACTATTTAATGGCGCAGCTGTGCGCCATTAAATAGTGCTTCAAATAGTGCTTTATTTCCCAGTCTGGCGGCAGATAGAAGCCGAGCGGACCGGAGTGCTATCATGACGTCCGCATTGGTGGTTTGGGTTTGGGATCGGATTAACACTCAACAGTGCAGGAAGTCAACGGTACGCACAGAGACATTTGGCCGACCAGGACGAGCTTTATGACGGCCACGAGTAGCTGTTTGATGCGTTTCCCGGAGACTGGACCAAAAGAACCAAAATATTCTGTGGTTCCAGCTTCTCACAGTGAGAATTTGAACATACCTACCTTTCATTTATTTTCCATATTTTTACTTAATGTTTGTTATTCACCAATTACACCAAAACAAATTGTAAGTGAAAACTTATTTGGCATTAAATCTGATTCTGGGGTATATAGACGCATTGTAGATTTATAAAGTATATGTCTGTAGAACCTTTGAAAACCTCTTATAGAAGCGCTTTACATTCGACAAATGAAAACATACAGGTATGTGTCCAATGTCACAAAGTGACTAGACTAGAGAAAAAAAGTTTACAACTACACAATTGCATTTATTTACCATTTTTTCCAATTTTAAGAGCTAGTCTTGTTTGTCTTTGAACAAAATGATCCTGTTTACGCAGATTTATTAACTTCAAAATGCTCATTCACACACTCCGGTGTGCATTGGTAACACCTGTGTTCACCCTACCCTGCTGTGAAGGTCTATTGCTTGTTCTGGATCTGTTTTGTTTGATGTCCTCCAACTTTCTACAGTAAGGAGTATCCATTTGCTTTTATTGGCAACCGTTTTATCGTCTTCACTGCTATGGATCTGTGCGGTTGCCATATTGGGGAGGTCAAGTTCTGCCGCTACACGGTATGAAAGATGCAGACTTCACTACACTGACTGTAACTTGCTTGATTGTGAACTGATTGGTAAGGATGAGTAAACCCCTTTTCCTCATGTCAACATTAAGGCCACAGTAAGTTTCTCTGTGCTCGCTGACTAGCATTAGAAATAACTTTTTACATTGGTGTATTTCTACATTTATATTTACATTTATTTAGAAATTAGAAAGAAATGAGTGTGCATCAGAAATATATTTGAATTCTTCAGTATTTTCATTAATACTGAAATTGATCTGTCTCCATAGAGTCTGCATATTTAGCAGATTTTTTTCACAAATGAAGGATACTCTGTGAGACAATGGAAGACTCCCAATGCTTTGTTTGTGGAGATACTGTATCAAAATTAGCACATATGGTAAGTCAGGTGCAAAACATGTAAACATGTTAAGTTGTTAATTTAATGTGAAAATTAACATGAAGAATCTTGACAGGATTCTGGCTTTGAACTGGTTTATTCTGATCCTACTGGGAAACTGTGCACGGTCCTGGTACTTTGTCACCCAAAAAAAGTGAGGCATTGTGTTAGGAGAGCTCTAGAGGAACCAGATCTATTTAACCTGAACCATTTGATCCAGGAGTATTGCCCCCTGATCCAGATACATTGGACACTGACACAACAGACACTCCGCTAGAAACTGAGCCTGGTGCCGGTGCACCAGAAACTGAGGAAACTGATTATGATGCAGGATTTTTTGATTTGTGGGGACTTGAAGAAATTCCTGAAGAGCCATACACTGGAATAGACGTAGAGATTACAGTACCTACAGGTCCCACTACAATTATTACAACCACTGCTGCTCCAGCCACAACATCATCATCCACCTCCAGTGCCCCCCTCATAACAACAGTCAGCACTGCTACTCCAGCCACCACAGCTTCCCTTGCCACAACATTGGCCACCACAGCCACCCCCACCACGACTACTACTTCCACCGCTGCCTCCGTCACAACAGTTACCATGGCAGCCCCCACCACGACAAAAGTTACCACAGCTGCCCCCACTACGACTACTACCTCCACGGCTGCCCCCGCCACAACATTTACCATGGCGACCGAGACGACCGCAGCCCCCATGACCACGGCGACCGTCAAACCCTGGAGGCCGACACCCAACGGCCCCATGAGCCCATAAACTAATGCTCCCTTGAAAACATAGGAGGGAATTGATAGTGTGCCGCTGAAGAATTGAAGATGAGCAATAACCTATTAGTTAATGTATAAAATATATAACATTGAATGCTTATTTGAATAAATGTCTGTAATTGCATCATTTCATTTCTGTGGCAGAATGTTTGTGGTTTCACTTGCAGTACTGGTCAGCTTGAAATCTATGGAGGATGAAATTGACTGTTGAATATAAATATAATAAATCCATTTAAATATAACATGCACTAATAAGTTTGATTAAACAAGAATGTTTTAAATCTTATGTAGCCCAAAATGATCTAGAACACATTTTAGTGATGACAGTAACTCCTGCAATTCAGCAGCTCCTAAATGACAAACCTGTTTAACATGTTTGGTTTTCTTCTTGCTATTCACATACAGTAAATTGTTCTATTAAAATACTGTAGTATTCCATATTATGACAATAACCAATGGACTAAATGGAATCAACAACAATCCAAAGACATGAAAGTCAGACAATCCAGAAAATATAAAGAACTTTAATCTGAGGTTCTGTTAATTGGTGATTTGAAAGGCTGGTAACTGTGACAAACTTAACTTTTCATCTTCCTTTCCTGGGGCAGAGCCAGTTCCATCGTACCATTTGATGGTTATTGCAACTGCACTTTAAGACGCATTCAGAGCCCACATAAATGTTTCAGAGTTCAAATAGCAGACACATCTCAACATCAACTTTTGAGGCGACGGAGTGAATCAGACCTTCACACCACAACTGAGGAAGAACAAGAAGAGAACTGTTTGGGCCAAGAAACACAAGAAATCAGTGGACCAGTGAAATTCTATACTTTGGTCTGATGAGTCCAAAGGTGAGTTTTTTGTTTGTTTTGTTTCACCCGCCATGTCTTTGTGAGACATAGAAAAGCTGAGTGGATGATTTCTATATGTGTGGTATTTGGGGTAGGCTACTTTGCTGGTAACAGTGTTGGTGATTTATTCAAAATTTGGCTCACACTTAATCAGCATGGCTGCCACAGCATTCTGCAGCGACATGCCATCCCATCTGCTTTGAGCTCAGTAGGACCATGATTTGTTTTTCAATAGGACAATGACCCAAAGCACGTCTAGGAGCTCCTTCAAGACTGTTGGAAAACCATTCCAGGTGACTACCTCGTGTGTCTTACTGAGTGGCAGAGTGTACAAACCTGTCAACAAAGCAAAAGGTGGCTACTTTGAAGAATCGAAAATATAAAACAAATTCTGCACATGATGATACATTTAAAGTTCTTGATATTTTCTGGATTGACTGACCTGAAGTAATGATGGACCGTTGATTCTCTTTACTTAGTTGAGTAGTTCTTGCCATGGTCTACCTGAACCCATTGTATACACACAATAATTAACTAAAACCCGTCCAAGTCCTGTCAGAATTTGGCAAAATAACATACCATAAAATAAAAAAACAGCTGATTCCTTGTTGACAATAAGGAATGGTTGGTTGTGTCTTTGTTGCTCTGACGCTTTAGAGGCCTGTTGGAGGATATTGGCTTACCAGATCTGTACAAACTATTTAACTGCAACAACATTTCCCCAAAGTAAGCACTAGATGGCAGTCTAACATAAGCATTAAAGTGTAATGTTTGACAGCAGCCATCCAAGGGCATACTACAGTGCGGCAAGACACCTATCAGGAGATAACAGTAGCCAGTGGCACATTCTGGCATTATGTTTCACCACTGAATGGAATAAACCAAAACTTCACTGCACCTTTTCTCATTGCAAAGGCAAAGAAGAACCCAGGCCGCAGTTCATCAGCATCATGTGAGTCATCTTCAACTTTGTCTGATCTATGTTGACATTTGAGACCAAAAAGGAAGGAAAAAAGCAACAGCAGAAGAAATTGGAACATGATAGAACCTTTTAGAACAGTGAGAAGAAATCCCATGTTTTCTGCTTTTACTTAATTACGAGTTAGTCCAAGAAGAGCTTTCCATTACATATAATTATGAGCATTACATAGTATTTGCATTACTTAAATTTCCCACTGCACCAATTTTACCTTATTTTTACCTTAACTGAGTTATTAACAGCTTATAAATTTAGAGGCTTCTGAATTGGAATTTACTCAAACTAATTTTATGATAAAACAAAGTGGTTTGACTATAAAAATATGTAATTTCATTTTAAGGAGAAAATGATTAATTCAGTTCACCTCTAACGTGTAAGGTGTAGATACATCTGTCTCTGAAGACAGATATTTATAGAAGAAAAGAGATTTCACAATTCAAGTTAGATAACAATGTTTCCACAAATATTGCTTTCTGTAATATTCATGCTTTGCAATATGGCTGAGGTTGGGGGAAGATCGTGATTAAGGGAAATAAACTACTAACCATCTACCACTAACCTTTACTTACTGCTTCACTCCTCGGGGGTTTGGTGGGCCAGTCTCAGTCAAAAAGTACAGTGCCATTTTTCATTCCTAGTCTATCCTTGTTCACTATAATACTTAAATGGCACACCACTTCCAGCATTGGTAGCAGCTGAACTTAAATTTACATAAAAAAGGACTCCATGTGAAGCCTTCAAAACTTTGCTAACTTCCAAATGTGAGGATTTCTCCTCTTCAGGGACCAGTTTCACCAAGATAGACTCTGACTATGGATTAGACGCAGCTAATAATCAAACTTCAGACAACTAGAATGAACCATTCCACAAAGTAGATCTTAAATAGCACTAATTTGCTATGAGTCTTGGGTACATTTTTGAAAAACATGGCTGATGCTCAGCTTCTTTCACTCCAGCAAACAGTAAGTACATTGTACAGGGAAAATTCAGTTAGTGTAACAATCTAAAAACCTTTGGTGGTACAAAGAAATGCTGTGATTTCTGCTACTTGTCAGGCTCATGGAAGTTTCCTCCAGATTTACAGATAATAACTCATGTTTTCATGTGGTGAAATCAAAAACCCACAATTAATGAACAATGGTGTTGATAAATTATGTGCCACCCTTCTGAGGTCAAGGCACGGCAGAATGCTGTGTCTAAAAGTTTAAAATTATGAACACCTTAACAGCAGACCAGTCTAAAGTATCTCCACTTCAGAGCTCAGCAGGTCCCACAAGCTGCTGAAATATGGTAATTAAATTACCATAGCTGTTCAAATACAACTATTATGTAACCAAGATACACGTAAAAGAATTAAACAAATTTACCTCATACTGATACACATCCTACCTGGTGTCTTGCAGAAAAATTGTGAACACACTGCTAGAGAGGGGATCCCAATGGCCAACTGGACTGCTGTGATAACAACTATAATTGGATGATGAAAATTTCGTGTTTAGACTTTAGACTCTATTTTCCATTGTTTAACAGAGAGCCATCTCTTTTATCATGCAACTCTTGGACTATTTCTGGATAAACCACAGTGTAATTAATGGCTTCATGTTCATCATCAAGCACAGAATACATTTTTTATTTATTTATTTATTTTTACACCAGCATGTCTTAAAAAGTGTTGGAAGGCTAATTTTCTGACCACGATTCTGTTCCCATGGGTTGTGCTCTTTGGAGGGGGGCTGCCCTCAAGCCCTCTCCAGCAGGCCAGCAGAGCTAGACAAACAAGACCCGGGGTCCAGTCAATTTGTCTGGACAAATGTGGGGATTTGGGGCCACGGCAAGCTATGCAGGGACGAGTGCTAATTGTTTGTGTGCCAAGCAACTCCCCTCAATCCCCTGGTCTCTCAAGTCACTCTATTCACCCCGGTCTTTGTCTGGTAAGTAACTTGAACCTGACACATCGGACCAGGGAAAGTTGAATTGAAGTTATTTTTCCCTGCCTCGTTTGTGATGACATTCTGTCTTTTGAGGGATCAGCCAAGTGTACAGGCATAAAATGTAATAAAATGTGATTTTCCTTTTTCTCAAAGTACACTTCTGTCATCATTTACTCATTGTTTCTCTTCCATGCTCTCAGCTCTGTGGAAGAATGGGTCATGGTACGAGGATGGATGAGGAGCAGATGGGTGGGGGGAAGATGTGGTCCTCTTATAGCTCCACTCCTTGGCCAACAATAAGCTAAAAACACACTGCATTAGTGCATGTGGTTGAGACAATCTGAGAAAGTGGCTTGGAACCAGGCGTCACCTCAGGCCCCCTGTCCTCCACCGGTCCAGTCTGGCCCCCTTGTGCTCCCCTGGCATGCTGATCAGAGGATTAGGTCCCGGAGACGGCGCTGAGTCAAGAGCACGCTAGAGAAAGGGAAAGGCATGCAGGGAAGATGAGGTGCATGCTGGTTTCACACGCACCCACACCCACACAAGAAGGCGAACAGAAGTATATCATGAGGACCACACACTTGCCTGCAGCAGTGGCAGCTTGTCAACAGAGGGTACCACAGTGCCGCTACTCAGTGTTTGCAAGGGGAAGAATTTACAAAAATAATTATTTCTTACTAGATTAATTTGCATAAAATGAATAGCATAAAATGTGAAATCTCTCCCCTTCATCTGTCATTTTCCCCTGTTGGTTCTTCAAGGGAAACTGTAGATTTAAAGGGAGAAGCCAAATGGCGTGAAGTACAGGGATTTTTGTATATGTTCCTTTTAGTTTTATTACGCAAAGAAGACCTATGTCAGATAAAAAATATTGCCTGTTCAATAAAATGCTAGTTGTGAGCTTTACATGGACACCACACAAGAAAGCACTCGTATGAACAGACCCAGACAGACACATTCGGACCAGATAGTCGACCTCTCTCCACAAAAAAAAAAAAAGCTTGAATCTGAATTAATTCAGAGCTCAAATATGGTACTGGTTATTATATTTTATTGTCATAAATATGTCTGCATGATAAATTATACAATTCAGCTGCCTCAGGGTCATCTCTGTTCAGGAGCACATCAGTAGACAATGTATTTAATTTCGCCATCCATCTCTGTTACTGTCACATTTCTGTGAACACTACACATCTGATGTGTTTGATGCACTGCTTTGCTTTAGCAAGATGTATTTTAACATCTAACATCTAACTCGGCTTCAGACTCTTCCTTTCCCTCTGTTATGACTTATGTGCTACAACACAGTAGTGACAGCTATATTTCCTAGATTCTTTTACAGCATTATCGACACTGCTAACTTAGTTGTGTTTTTGTCTCCTGATGAGCGAGAGCAGGATTTCAACCTCTATGATAGAAAGTGCCCTTTTTTGCATGAGTAGGTAGTCTTTAGCAAATTTTGGGGCATTGTTTATGATAAAATCACACAAATTCACACCTACTCATGAACTGCGCCAGTGGCATTTATGAGGTTAAAACGAGTGATCTCCAACACATTTATGCACTTCAGACAGTTGTATGGCAAACTTTGTGTCAAAAAGTAAGAGATTTATGATAGATTCTTATATTTTATCCATTGTCAGTAACAATTTAATTAAAGGTCCAGATTTAGTGGCATCTAGAGGGGTAGCTGCTGATTTCAACACCCTCACCTCACTCTCCCATTAGCATCATGTATAAACTACAGTGGTTGTGACACAAAAAAGGCCCTATCTGAATCCAGTGCTGGTTCAGCCATTCTGTGCTGCTCCCTCTGGAGATAAAAATGTCTCATTCTAAGGTAACAAAAACATAAAAATTCTTATTTTCAGGTGATTATACATTAACGGAAATATACCTGAATGAATATTATATACCATTTCCGACCATAAATCCTTCTAAATGTTACACACTGGACCTTAAAATAAAATGAAACTTATTGAAATACTCCTAGAATTTCATCTGCAACTAAGATCTTTGGGTCAAGTATTATAATAAATATAGTTCATTTCATTTCTTTTAAAATGGCAGAAACCATTTTTGCCTGTAGTGGTTCATTCCAGCCATTTGTTCCTGGCTTTTCTACTTGAAGTGAAAGCATTGTTGGCGCAATATTCTATGGCTGGATTCCAAAATGTTTTCCTCCCTGTACATCCACCCATCATTCAGGCCTCATTATGACATTAACACTATTAGCTCAAGTGTCAGAAACACAGTACAGGTGATAAAACAGTAACAAGCATTATGGTTGTTAGCCCTTGGTCCAGAACTCTGTAGCATGTGGACCAACAGTCCAGGACTCTTTAACCTTCATGGATCGAGAATGCCGTAGTGATGTTTTTAACAAAGAGCGCCCTGTAGTTTGTATTTTTTTTCTCCTCTTTTTCAGGCTACTGTTTTCATGAACAAATATTCTTTACTTACTTTGTAGATATGCAGATACGCAATAAATTCTCATTTTTCAAACTGTCCTCATTTTTCAGTGTTCTCACTTTTCAGACTTTTCTCACTTTTTAAATTGTCCTAACTTTTCAAATGTTCTCACTTTTCAAACTTTTTCACTTTCAAGTTGAAAGCATTTGAAAAGTCAGAACATTGTGAAAAGTGGGGACACTTTTAAAATTGTCCTCATTTTTAAAATTGTCCTCACTTTTCACAATGTCCTTACTTTTCAAATTGTCCTCACTTTTCAAAAAGTCTTCTCAGGCTAAAACTCCATTTCAGTCCTTGAAATTAGTTTGCAGTTTGAGGGTCTTTACAGTCTTTGCAATCCTGACTGGCTAAAACTCAGATTGTTCCTGATCCTGATAACTCTAAGTCCAAGAGCACAGATTCACAAAATATCCTCACATGGGAAAATGTTCTAATATCTTTTTAAATTGTCTCTCCAAATATGGCTGAAATCCAGATTAGTCCTTACAGGTACAAGAGTTCACAAGTTACTTTCTGAAAAAACAGGAACACACACACTTACACAAATTTCTACAAATTACAAATTAACAGGCTCATTAGACGTGCTCCCTCCCACAAATTGCATCCCATTCAGGCCTCTTCTGTTTTGTGTGTTTGGTTCTGCCCACCGATCAGGAGGCAGGTGGTCAGCATAGCTCAAACTGTTCCGCCTTTACGTGAAGCCAAGAAAGTGTGGCTTCTTCCTGGGTATACCCCAGCAGTGACCCTTCCTCTGATCATCCTCCTTACCCACACACACACACACAGAAACACACACTCATTGGACACCTTGTTAAACTCAGCAAGGGGTTGCTGGCTCTTCTAGTGCTGGTCGTGGGGGGCCTTCTATGTGAGTAAAAAGGGAAGCAGCAGGACAATAACGCATAAAACAGAGTGTGCTGTTGATATCTGCATACTCCTGGCCCAGGAAGCATGTCCAAAACTCATCTTTTTGTTCTTTATTTTGGGCTTTCTACTGCATTAAATGAGTTTTTCCACACTCACAAACATTCTCCATACTGCTAAGCTGCCCTAAACACTGTTATTACACTGTTGCCAATGAAGTAGGAATAAAATATTTTTACCTCTTCTCATGAAATGATTGTGACAATGTGATTTATTCTTGATAGATAAAGTGTATCTTCTCAAAACTTTATTGATCAATCTCTTCCAAACATATCACATATGTTTATATATCTGTTACAGATATAGTTGAGTACTTTCTTGTGCCACTAACAGTAAAAAGACATCTTTCTGTCAAAGAACCCACAGATGTCTGAAAACCAGTACAGCCTGGCTAAAAACAAATACACTTGTCTGGATACAAAGAGCATATTTAAGAATTTTTTCTCAATATCTAGGAAAATATGTTCACATTCAGCAAATACTAGTGCAATTATCTTGAAATGAGACTATATGTTTAGAAATGATTATATATATATATATATATATATATATATATATATATATATATATATATATATATATATATATATATATATAGTGCAAAGATCCAGCCAGCTGGTTCAAATTAGGAACCTTTTTCACAGTCACATTTTTTCTTTTTTTTTTTTTTTCAGATCTTTTTTTTTTTTTTTTACTTGCAAACAAGGCAATTATCTAATGCTAACAAATTAGAAAGTGTGTCCTTTCCACTAGTCTGTTATGGAAGCATAGTGATGTTTTTGCCTGTTGTGTCTCATCTTAAAAATCTTTTTCTCAATATTTAGAAATGAGATTGCTTACAGAAAGAAATTAATCTCAGGCAAATACAATGTCTTCTTCAATGAGGGCTCAGCAACCATATCCAGAGACAGAGCAAAGGATATAAAAACAACAACATAAAGACTACTGGTGAACAAGGCGAAAATGAAAATCTAAGACCTATGGCAAGATAACAACAGTGCTTTAAACCTTCTTATACCAAACTACAAATGCCTGGGTTATGGGATCGGTTCTCTGACTGCCTGATACACACAGTTCTGTTCTTAATATGTGGAGAGGATGAGATAAGATGCTTGAAATAAGATATTCTGACTTGAACTTGTCAGTATTAAACAAACATTTTTAATTATGGCAAGTGTAATTGTAAGCATTAAGTTAAAACTTATTAATTAAGTTAAGTTAAAGTGAAATGCTCCAACACAAAAACTGCCTGGTAGAAGAAATATCTTGTCAGTCAAAACAAGCATATATTTACCTTGATTTAAAATTTCATCTTACTTACAATTCAGTTTTTGCAGTTTGTTCTCCAGACCTAATTTCTTCTCTGTTAATTCTATATATCAGGTATAATACAGGTGTTATCATTGACTATTAATCATTAATCATTATCATTGAATGTCTATACTGAATCACAGAATAAGTGATCACCACATATCTGAGGCAACAAAATGATACTCTCTGCAGTATCTCATTTTGACTTATGTAAGACAAAACAATTTGTCGAATAAACCCAATGACAGAAGAACCCAAACAGGAGAAACAAGATACAGGTGTTCTTACAGTTTTTGGCAGTTCAGTGTAGCAAGTAAGTTTTCAGATGATGATCTGAAAAAGACAAATGTGGACAGAGAAATCATTTTCTGTCAATTTATGTCCATTAATGCGGACATGGCCAAAGACGTGGAAGGTGGTCGAGTGCTTGTTTAGTACTGTGTGTGTGTGTGTGTCTGTGTGTTTGCAGATCTACGTGCATGTGCTCCTGCTTTTGGTGTAGCAGGTTGGGCACGGACGTCACAATATGGGCTTTAATTCAGACCAACAGCCTCTCTGTCAAAAAGGAGGCGACGGAGCAATTAGCCCCGCGGAGGAGAGGGAAAGAAAGAGGGAAGAACGAAGGGAATTGTGAATTTGACACGTTAAATGGTGGCCGTCATTAGCATGTGGCTTTGTAGAGTTGGGGTTGTATTCAGCGGATCCTTGAATGCATATTGCTTAACTACCACGGCCGTACCCCCACCTCTCTTCTTCTCAGTCTGTCCATCATCCCCACGGGCACCTTTCACTATAATCACCCTATTCGGCCTCCTTTTTCATTCAGTTCCTACGTCCTTTCTGTCGCCTTCATCTTTTTATGCCGTCATGCTGACTGGAATAGAGTCCCCGGAATCCCAAAATCAAAACAAATTAAGCCGGATAATTAGACATAGGAACAAATGAAATGTCAGACACTAGTCGGTAGACTCAACACCAATAACAGCGTGAGCTTATCTTCCCGTGTTAAAACCAGATATAAATTTGATACTGTTTTATAGAATGACACGGCCAAAAGCTGTGGATGTTACTCAGCACTTCCTGCAGGGCTTGTGAGGACACATTAAAAACTCATTTTGACTTGAATCAGTCTTTCTTTTTGCTGAAGACCTGACACAGCGTCTGTCGGAGCTGACTTTCACTCAGCTTGTTGTCTCTGCTATATGAGCCTGGAAAAGAGCAAAGTAACAGGCCCAGTGTGGTGCCTTTTCCTCCATTGTGCTCAGATCACCTCATGGCAGCTTTCCCCTGTCACATTAGTGCACATCAAGACACTGAGCAACACACAACACACACACAGAAAGGAGGTTTGTCTACTGGGTTTCACTCTTTCTACTCAGCTTAGAGTTTTGTGTTTTCTTGCTGCATGATGATAATTTAGGAGGTAATCCTTAATTAGGAATTATCATCAATTAAATCTACAGTGAGTGCTGAATGAACGAGGATTTTAAATCATAGTATTTGTAAACGCTGACTCAGCCATTTTGTGTCCAGCTTGTGCACATGTATGCATGGGACGCCCCCCACCATTAAACATATGAAATATAAACCAGTGTGTTTTTCAGTCTAACAGGAAGGAGGCTGATCTGACATTCATTCTTTTGTAGATAGCATTTCTGAAAGTCCTCTCATTGCTCTGTGTTCTGTGTTTTACTGAAGGATAGATTATCCAGTGATTCCTCCTGTTCATTTTGCACATTAAAAGACAAAGTCCAGGGTTAGGTGTGTTCCACAGTTTATCTGAAGTTAATATAAGGCTTTAGCAGTCTGAAGTCTGAGTCACAGTGTTTTTCGTACAATATTCCTTGTATTCTGTGTTCTCCTTCCACAGCAGCTCAACTAGTAAACACTCTCCGAAAACACAAAGAGGAAATTTAATACTAATACGACCGACTATAACTTTGAAAGATATCGACATGATTTATATAACTCAGACTACAGCTTAGATGAGAACGTTTTTGACAGATTATTGAGGACTATGGATATTGTCCACATCACTCACATTGGAAACACTTTATTTATGAGTATTACAAACAGTGCAGTGTTTTACCGTCCAATAAGCCTTTAAAAGGTCCAGTGTGTAGGACTTAGTGGCATGTAGCGACGATGTTGCAGTTTGCAGCCAACTGAATACCCCTCGCCTCACCCTCCCTTTCCAAGCAGGAGAAACTGCGAAACCCCTAAGGCCCAATGTAGAGCCAGTGTTTAGTCCTTTCTGGGCAGGAGCATGGCGGTTCAACATGGCAGACTCCATGGAAGATGAATGGATATTTCTGTAGACATGAAAGAACTCATTCTAAGGTAACAAAAACTTAATGATTCTAATGTACTTATTTTCTAATGAAAACATACTATCATACTCTGACAATAAATTCCCCTAAATGTTGCAACTGGACCTTTAGATGATGGCTGGATCATATTTCATTGCCTCACTGGTACCTTAAACATTTATTAATCATAATTAAATAAGGAAAATATTTAGATCTTAAAAGTTCTTCGGTCAGAGCTCCAGTGTGGCTCACTGGTGACTTTTAATCATTTTTGGACAACAATGAAGCTCAGTGGCTTGGAGGAGAAGAAGATATAGCAGGCTTTATACTTGTTAGTAGAATCAATTTATTGTTAGTTTTGGTCTTTCTATGAGATATGTTGCAAATAATTAGAAATATAGAATATTGCTAAAAATCAAACTGCATTTTTTACTCTCTTCTCCTGTTCTCTGGTAATCCCTCTCGTCCAGTGTGGCCTTCGTTCCCTCTTTCTACTCAGCCTCTCTCTCTCTCCCTCTCTCTCTCTGCCTGTTAGGACCATGTAGCCCGAGCTGTCAGAGCAGCAACAATCCCAGTCCATTAGTATGGTAATGAGGCTGCAGGCCGACAGGTGGCCTGCTCGACAGCTCAATTAAACTGCTCATTAAAGAGGAAAGTTAACGAAGCTGCAGCCCGGTGCCAGTACGGCTTTAACACACAATGTGATGTCACAGGCAACAAATTGCTGGTGAGTAGGGGAGTGTGTCATTCTGCATGTGTACAAGTGTGTGTGTGTGCGTATATGAGTAGTGTGTGTGTGTGTGGTCAGAGATTGAAATAACAGGTCAGAGAAAGTTAGATGGACGTTACTAATAAGGCAGAGATGCAGCTCAGTGATCAGTTGAGATGAGAGATGGGGAGGAGATGGGATGGAGGGAAAATAAGTCACTCAAACTTGGCCTTTTACCGTCCCATCAGGCTGCCAGCGGCCAAATTCTCTGCATCATTAACTGGACAAGAACACAGTGATGCTCTAATTACTATAAAAACAGCCCAAAACACAAAGACACAAGTTACTGCACATTATTTAAATATTCTCAACATCCCAGTGTGTTAGAGGGAGATTCTATTTTTTGAAACCACCTCTAACTTATGGCTAAAGCAGCTAAACAAGTCATTACTCCAATAATGCATTTCAACGGTTCAGAATTATTTTCATCATAGGGCTACTATGAATTTTCTACTGTAAAGCTATAGATAATATAACCAGACTAGAACACAGTTTCTGGCTACCTACAGATTTTTTTTTCTGGCATTTCTCCAGCTGGTATCAAACCGGTGCTGTTGTGGTTATGTTGGATGTGCTGCAACCATTCAGCTACCTACAGCGCCCCCTACAGCTGATTTACTACACGATAAAATAAAAAGATTCTTTTTATTTTGAATAAAAAATTGTTAATAAAATGTAAGGATGCCATTCTCACAGATTAAAATGATTAAAATGGAAAAAATCCCCAAACTTTCCAAGTATCTGTCATGTTATGTTGTATTATCTTATCGCTCAGTCCCATTGTGATGCACGCTAATGTTCTCGTTGGTAAAACTGACAAATAAAAAAGGGGGGAAAAGTCTATGGAATTGTCATCGCAGCTGGTAGAAGAGGTTAAGAAGTTAAAATGTTTAGATGAATTGTTACTCTCCATGTAAAGAATAGGTTTATATTTTTTCTACATGCCATATATATGTTGAAAGAGTTATTAGTGGCTGTAATTATTCCTCCTCGTCTATCTGGTCGTGAAGTGATCCTTTCTAACTGTGGATCTTTGTCCTGGCTGTATATTTGCATATCCTGTAGGTTCATTTTCTGCCGTTTTCCATCACAAAGTTGGAAACAAAAACTTTAGAAAATACCCACTTGGTTTGGCTAACTCTGACTGTTGTGTTATGAAGGCTCATATTGGCTTCAGGCTGTGCTTGACTGATATCTCGTTCACTCTGCTGTTGGTTTGGTTGCACCTGCCTGGGTGCATAGTAGAACTCCCCTTCTTTCTTATCAGTTTGGTGGCCTGACATAATTCACAGCATAAATCTTCAACACGAGCAGTCAGAGAGAGAGAGAGAGAGAGAGAGCGATTTGACATATGTTGTCTAACCTGTACATCTTATTGAGTATCGATCACAACATATGTTGTTTACTGTCTGTTTGATATTTCCCTGTACATCTGGTTAAGAAGCATTTTAATATGCCATATGTGCACAGACTTTATCCCATTATAGCGTTAGACATTGTTATATTCAGTTTTTACAGTATATTAATTTGATAAGTCTGGTTGGGGTGGAGGTAGGGGGCAACAAGTGCAACATATTTTAGTAGTCGCTCATTGTTTATTAAGCATGAGAATAAAGATGTAACACGACATGGTAATCAGTTTGTAACCCTGACCAATTTAGTCTGTAATCCGGGGGGCGTGCTCTCTCAAGTGTGAAAATGGGGCCATATGTGACTTGCTTCTCTCTCTCTCTCTCTCTCTCTCTCTCTCTCTCTCTCTCTCTCTCTCTCTCTCTGTGTTTCGATCTCTGCGTCTGTGACATGGAGGATCATGGGAGTTAATGGGGTAGGACTCCGGTCAACAAACAGGGTTATGTATGGTCACAAACAAGAACACAGTGAGGAACCAGACCCGCCAGATTCGCTCAAAGCTGTCTGAAAGATGTCTGCCCTTATGAATATGCTAATCCCAGTTTACCATGAACAAAAAAAAAATGCTCATTAATTAATCGGCAACAATGGCCTCCTTTAATGACACACTAGCTGCCGTTGGATAAGGAGACTAGTGTATGTGTGCGTGAGAGTATGATAAAATAATATTAATCCAAACCTGTTGGCGATTCATGAAATATTTTTCACTCAGTGACACACAGAGGTGGGTACAGTTTACGTGAGAAAAAACATCGAAAAATACATTTTGACTGTGTCAAAAAAAAAGTTCTTCTTGGAAGCACCAAACTCACCAACAGGCTGAGAGATTTCACTACCAGTTTAACAAACAACACAATGACAGATTGAAAGATTGACAGACAGAGACAGACAGGCCTGCAGACAGACACACAGTCAGAGGTGTGTTTTGTCTGAATGAGCTGTTTCTCTGCATTGGGTATTAACCTACATAACACAGACCTCCACAGCTCAGAGACGATGTGAACCAAACTGGATTTTGACCACAAGCTCTAAACTAGACCAAACAGTGAAGTGTGCTGAGGGTGTACTGCCACACTTTTAGTATTTTTGTATTCATAGTATTCTATGAAGACTAAATCATAGTGTGTTATGGGGGCATTCATAGTGAATCGTAATGCATTCATAATGCTTTATGACCACACTCATAAACACTTTCTGATGCACTATACCGACAGTCATGAAACAATTTACACGTATATTGATGATATATATGATAATAGACATTTTGACATGAAATAGTAGGTTAAACACAGGTGTTTCCAATTATGCTAATTAAGGCTCAGTTCTATTTAGTGTAGCAGAGACTTTCCAGTGAGCCAACATGCAGCACAGCAGCACCCTGACTCTGTTTGACCTGAATGGAACTGAACCTTAACTAGTGTCATTGGTAAAAAAAGGTCTGTTGAGGTGTGTGTATAGGTAGTCATAGTGTCGTAGTCAACCTTATAACTTTTACATGTTAATAACTACTCAAGAGCATGTATAAGACACTTGAAGTTATAATTCATTATCTATAATGTTTCGACTGTTGCTATAGAAAGCATTATATGTGTTTATGAGTGTAATCATAAAGCATTGTGAATGCATTATAACTCACCATGAATGCCCCCATAACACACTATAGATGTGGTCTTCGTAGAAAGCGTTACTCGACCACAGGCAGCTGTTGTCAGTGAGCAGACTGTTAAAAATACACTACCTGTTCAACAGACAGACACAGTTAGAGTCTAGCTGGTGAATGAGGAGTTGTTTTTTTTTTTTTTTTAAAGAAAAAAATACTGTATACATAACACTTTTAACACTTTCTTGTCGTATATATGTTTTGTTGTCGTGTATATGCTTTTTTAATAGGCTCTTGTCTTGACCTGGCCCTGAACAAAATAAATAAATAAATTCGCCTGCTCACTTTGAATAATCAGATTCTTTTTATTACTGAAACTTTTGTAACGCCTTGATGTAAGATTTAGCGTTTTCTTTCTCATCATAGCGTGTTTACATTCTCTTCCCATCATGACTTCATGTTGTTTTCCACTGAGCTGAGGGGAAATCAGTTCTGAACAGATCAATGATGTTTTGGGGACTTTCTGACCACAGCCTCTCTGTTCCTGTCGGCCCTGCCTCCTCGTTCTTGTCTTTACATCTGTCCTGCGTCCCCTCAGCAGCAGTGGATCATTGAGGTCCGAGCAGTCAGCAGGCAGCAGCCCGCTGCTCTATTATGTCGCTAATTGGTGGCATGAGTGAGATGGCTACAATATCAAAAGGCAGGAAGCAAAGGTTGGAGGGACTGGGGGGGGTGGAAGAGATGGAGAGAATGAAGGAAGGGAAAGGGAAACTGAGAAACAGAGGGAGAAAGGGAGAGATTTGTTCTCATTAGAGGAGGGCGTGTCCATTCTCCAAGTTTGAAGCAAATTAGGTTGACAGGGGATTGACAAGTTTTATGCATGTGTGTGTTTGTGAGTGTGTGTGTGTGTGTGTGTGTGTGTATGGGTATGTCAGTCCGAAGGGTCCTGGTCAGAAGTGTTGTATACAATGGAATTACCAGGTGTGGGTATGAGGCTTCCTGATAAGCTGCTCTCATAATAGCGGCTCTCTTGGTGGGAAAGAAAAGTGGAACTGTGGGAACTCAAAAGTAAAGCAGAGACGGAAAGGGACTGATGATTGACTGAGAGGTGCCGTTTAGCTGTGTCAGTAAACATGTCCTGATCGGAACCAAGTTTTTAATTGATTGATTGGAATTGTCCTTTTCTGATCCTTTGTCACAAATGTCTCATTCCGCTCCATTAGAGGGGCACTCCATCAATTTACCCTGATGATGTCATAGAGATGTTATCTCAGCTTGAGCCTCAGACGTTACAGAATTCATCGTCATCTCAGACTTGTCTCCTCGTCAGTTAGCATTTTGTCTAAACAGACTTAGTCTGTGTCCGAAATTGCTCTTGGCTGGTGGGTAGCGGATGAAAGCCTCGTTTTCCCCTCCAAGTGGGTGTTCCTATAGAGGTGTGACACCATGTGAAAACTATGAATGTCTGTGTTACAAACTGGAGGTGGTGGGTGTAGCAGAGGGATGGGACAGGGGCATTATAGGAATACCTCAGAACTAAAAGTCGGTCTATCTCAGCCTCAGCTGCATCAGTATTGTCCATTCTTTTTTTTTATCTGTCTTTTGGGAACCTCCATAGAAGTCAGAATAAATCACCATCCTGAAACACAATATGAACCTTATAGCCTTCTATCAATTCAGAGGCAAGTGGTGTCAGTCCGACTGTTGGCAGTAATACACAAATGCTGTAACATGTTTTTTGTCAATAATCAACAACATGAACTTTGTGAACTGCTGGACTCTGCACTATATTATTATTCACGTTCAAACATGCAATCATGGAAGCACATAATATTAACAACATATTCTTCTTAATGAGACTGATGAGAATAATTTGACTTTGTCAACATAAATATTAAATATCTTATCCTTTCATCAATAATTATGAGAAACACACACAAACAAAGTCATTTTATGTTCCCGTCTCTGTCATGTACAGTAGACCTACATGCACTTAGATGGAGTTCATTGATTTATTAATTATAGGTACTCTGCTCCTGAATGTGTGCTTTGTGAATGTTACTGTAACAATGAGGCTGATCATATTTGTTCATCATGTGGAAATAAAAAACCCTAAATACATTCATCAGGTGGCCAGAGACTTCAAATGAATGATACTTGTGTACTTGCTGGCAGATGTGTAAATAATGAACTGTTTATTCACAAGTTTGTTATAACAACTTAAAAGATGGTAATTGTTTCCTCTGCCCCCAGGTAGTCATCAGTTATTGCCGGGTTTAAAAGGTATTCATCATAAACTGCCTTTAATTTTAAGGACAGTCATCCAGTTCAGTTCAGTTCATTATTTGTTTATCATCATCAGCTCCTACAATACATTTAATGAAATCAAACAAGCAATAATAATGCTAATAGAAGTACTAATATTTGCATAATAACAACAACATCAGCAATACGGAATAAATCATCTTTTAGGATCCTGGTGGTCTGAGGGTAGAAGCTCTTCCTGAGCCTCTTGGTGCTGGTCAGAGAAAATGGTCTTTCGAACAGTTACAATTAAATGACAACTCATAAACTTTATCTGTTGATGAAGATCATGTGATACAGTTGAAATTTGAAAGCATCTGGACAGTTATGAAATGGATCTTGATGTGAGATTATTTGTCATCTGCTGTCCAAAGTAAAGAATGAGTTTTGTCTCTTAAAAGACAGTTGCTCCCCTGTGTGTGTGTGTGTGTGTGTGTGTGTGTGTGTGTGTGTGTTATAGATTCCTCTTCACATGTTAACTTTAAGCAGAAACACTAATATTTTAACAACAATCCAAACAAGTGACATGATTATCAGTCTTTGTGTTATGAGACGCACAACACTAACACCATCATGCCCAACATCCTCACAAGCCTCACTCTCCTTTACCCCCTCGAGGGCGTTTTCTGCAGGCTCATGTGTCCCCCTCTCCCCGTCACTTCCACTGACCCCCCTGTTGTGGAGGGAGAGAGCAACATTACATCTTAATCTCACCCGCTTGATGGAGAATGCAGGTCCCTGAAAGGCAGTATTTTCTGGTTACATGAACCCATTGGGGGTGAATCAACCATATGCCAATTGACATGGCTGGGGCTGAATGGCCAGCGTGGATTGTAACAGTGGTCCACGGACAAAAAGCCCCCTGCGGGCTCCCACACCTCCACCAGAACTGAACAGACGTTCAGGCTGCCGCTGACACAAGGCCAGACCCCCCCACACACACACACCCACACCCACCCGCACACACACAATATTGGTCCCCACTGGCACTGATGTTTATGTTTTTGATATGATGAATGTACTCAGGGGTAGAAACACTCAGATACACATTGTTGTGAGATTAGTTGCTTTTATTGATTTCTGAAAAACCCTTTACACATCTGTTTCATGAGATATGCTCTAAGCACTGACATGTCCCAAATACACCTTAGACAGTGTGCTGGAGTTTGTTTTTAAGTTGATTTAATGTTAAATAAGTGACACTGTTGAACTGTGAGTTATGGTAGAAGATATTAAATGAGTCTAGCTTGTATTGATATCAAATCAAGACATTATTTCATGCAAAATAATTATTGCAAATAAAAATAAATTAAAAATAAATAAAAATGTATAACTCACATGGTTTTGCTAAAAAAACATGATGCAAATCACAACACAAACTAAATTCATATAAAGACAGAAGAAAATAATAATAATAATAAATGATACATTAAGTAAAAAGTCATCAGATTTTTGCTCATTTTTGTCACTGTCCACTTTTGCATTTTTATTTTCCTGAAAATTCTGTAATTCGTAATTATTTATGAAAATCAGCCCTTATAGATTCATCTCCTGGTTTGATAATAACAATAAACTTTATTTGTATAACACTTTTCTTAACAAGAAAAAGGAAACAAAGAATAAAAAACAAATGTATAAAGTAAAAAAACAAATGGGCATGAAGCTATATTAAAAGTAGATTAAAGCATAAAATAGCCAGTTTCACATCAGATCATTTATTTTTATTAATATAGAGAGGATTTAATTACTGAATTTTTATGACTGCACATTAGACACAATAATATGAAATATACAGTAGTGGGTGATAAACTTTAAAGCAGTTGATCATGTCTGATGTAGAATTAAACTGTAATCAGATGGCGGTGGACTCTCTGCGACAAAATAACAAAACAGTCCTGGTCTTTTCTCCACCAGTGATCCCACATGAGAGCGTGAGATGTCGAGCTTTAGTGAAAATGCGCCCTGATTGGAGAGGCAAGCTGGCCCTGCCACTCCACTGACTGTACCACTGGAGAGGCCAGTGCGTTCACCATATGGGACAGGGATGGTCAATAGGATTACGTCGTGCACCTCTCCTTCTCCCTCTTCTCTCCACCGCACATAATCAGCCAGGGGGATGAAGTCCTGGCCCACCAAGCCTCCGCTGAAGTGATCCCAGATTCCCTTTCCCCTACTTGGGAAGGGAGAGTGGGGCAGTGGGGGTCTCGTGGGCAGAGAGAAAGAGCAAGGGGACCACCAGATGGATTAACATATTCAACAGAGGCAGAGATCAAGCCTTTATAGAGTGAGGACAGAGGGAGGCTTTCTCTCACACATACAGAGGCCGAGAGAAAACAGAAATGAGTGTAAGCTGGATTTGTTTTCATTGTCATGGAAAAACAGCGATAGGCCAAGTGATAACTCCTCACATGTAGCCTCATTTTACTTTCTCACAAAAAGGACAGGGACATGTGCACAAACAGAAAGTAACTAAATACATGAACTCATACTTAAGTAATTGTACTATTGAATAAGTATTTCATTTGATTCTACTTTATAGTGACACATTTTTAGAGAGAAATATCTCATAATGAACACGTCATGTTAGCAGTTATTTGGCTATTTGGGAGGAGGTGTTTTGCATCATTTTGACACAAAAAGCTGCGGTAGCGATTGCTAGGAATAATTTTTTATGTAAAACTGAAGAAAAATTACAATTTAAGACAGACCTAAAACAGGTAGTTGATTAGACAATGGACAAAAAATTAACTGACATCAATTTTGACAGAAGAAATGCCAATTATTTGCTGTTTTTAGCCACGTGTGAGGATTTCCTCCAAATTAAATGACAAAATGCTGTTGCTCTTTAGAACAACATATAGCTCTAACTTCTGTTTGTCTGTGCCATCCAAAACAAAATACATCTGTTTAACATGTGACAGCTCTATGGCTGTGGTTTGGTTATGTTTCGGCACAAGAATGAGTTGGTTTGGGAAAGATCATGAGTACTTCATGAAGGTCAGAGGGACCTTCGTCATCGTGGCTACAATAGAAAACATTTGGAGTGATTGTGGCTGTGAAGAAACCAACACTAGTCCTTCTTGACTGATCCATCAACCTGTTCGATATGTTACCTGACTTCCTCCTTTGCTCCCGCCCTAACTCCTACGCCCACTGGACTTTGTCACTTGAACCATCTTGAATGTCGTTTCGCTGAAATGACTGATGCTGTGGTTGTTCTTGGTAGGAGGACGGTCACTGCTTTACCCGGCCGTGTTTCATTTACAGCTGTGAAACAGCCATAAATGAGCTCAACACTTGAACCACTTGAAGAACTGAAAAAAACAAGTTGGTGTCGATTAAGGACGTCTGGAACATGGTTTCTTTTTTCTCTTCATTTACATTTATTTGACAGCGACTACATTTTTTTATTTTTATTACATACTTATTATTATACACACAAAACACATGAACAGCTAAGAATGCTCTGCATATTTACACTACATATTAAACAAATACATAAAAAGTTTCATTTAGCTCCACCTAGACCAACTTCAACATTGAATTCAGCTTCAGATACACTGGTCCTGTATTAAATGTATAACCTTCTGGAAGAGTCCATTCTGCACAATAAGTACTTTTACTTTTGATACTAAAATGTTTGTTTATTTTTTTGTAAGTAAAGTTTTTAGTGCTGGGATTTTACTTGTTTTTTTCAGGATCAGAATACTTCCACCCTGACAAACACCAGACACACGCACATGCACGTGCACACACACACACACACACACACACACACACACACACACACACAACATTACCACTGTGCTGTGAGCGAACTCCTGGCCCTGTCCCAGCATGGGCACCAGATTAGAGACCCTGTTTTTTTTTTGCTGGTTTGCTGTTCTCATGACATGTGAATGGCCACTGAGATAGTGGACCTACATTATCCTACACATTCATCTCCACATCAAAGATGAGCCCAACGGTCAGAGGAATACCACCCTGAAAGAGCGCAGAGACCCTGCAACTAATGTTGGATTAGACATCCAAGAGCAGAATGTAGCTTGTGTAGTGCTTATGAGTGACTGTTGATATCTGATCAGGCTAAGTTCTCTTTTATTTTACGTGCATCTAAACCAAGACATTGTGTAGCTGGCTCGCAGTCTGTTTCCTCTTAGTGTGGAAGTGAAACATTTCAGTTTACCCTTGTCAGACAAAGACGGATGTGAATATCACATTAAAAGGCATTAAAAGATTTTTGTAGGGCATTGACATAGTAATGTGTGGACAAAATTATACAAGCAAGTATCAAACCCATTTGTCATTTGAAAACCATGAGCATAATCTGCTGCTATAACATCCTCTATTCTGAAGAGCATTAAAGTCCCCATGAGGTCAAAATTGATGTTTATTTATTATCACGTCTGTGCTGTATGTCTCCTATGTTCCAGTATCTGATGAAACAAGACAAAAAAAGTAATTTCTGAGGTATTTTCAGGCATTCTTAATAATATTTTTGAGTTTGTCATTTCCTGGTAAATGATAAAATGATGGTATGTTGATGACTCATCCTGCACTCCAGGCGTATATTAATTTTACATCCAATGAAACACTTTGTCGCTTATGGTGCCGCCAGTGATTCTGAGGCCTGCTACAAGTCATCTATGTCCGGGCCTCACTGATTACTGTACAAAAGCACAACTTTCTAACTTTATTCAGTGATTTGGGTGAAACTGGATCAGATTTTATACACAATATATTTGCTGTTTTCCCTCTGATGTCCTCCAGCTGCTTCAACTCTCTGTGATTTACAGAGTTTCCTGATGGGCAGATAGCTTTAGCCTAACCACTTACTAAAGAAGCGAACTGCTAATTAACTGCTGACAGCTGAATATGCCGTTAGCAGGCAACAGATCTGGGCTCCTGATGGAAAGATCGCTAAGTAGCAAAATGCTAACTGTCATTAAATTGGTCACCTGTGTAGCTAACAGAACTGACTCAGCCCCGGGATGCCAAACCCGACAAGAAAACCAACTATTTGGCTGCTGTATTCCTCCCAGACTGGCCACCGCTGGTTTGGGATGTGTGTTCCAGCTGTGTTTACTTGAAGGTAGATGTTGTACACTAACTCATAGTGCTAGCTGCAATACATACCAGTGGGGCTGTAATGCACACTCACTATTGGACCATCCGTGACAAGTCCGTCCATATCTAACCATTATTACATGAAACACATGAAAATTAGGAAGCTAATAGCATTTTGCTTTCTGTTTCGTGGAGACTTTAATAAGGTCCAATACTGATGTTGCGTGATCAGGTCTGGATCACAGTTAGCGTTCCAGTTCACCCCAAAGATGAGAGCTCTGTACAGGCCAGAATTTACACATTTCTGACTTTCATGTAGGAAATTAGTCTCCCATCACAGTTGTACTTTTATAATCTTAACTATAGTTGCCATACACAGATATTGTAGTAAGCAAGAATTTTACATGTGTAGCTTCTTGTCTAGAGATTGGGATGCACCCCAAACAGGGGCATTGTCATGTTGAAACAGGAAAGGGACAAACCCAAACTAAATGGCTATCACTGTGCAATGTAACATGCCGATTTCTCTTGACTGGGACTATGAGGCCAAAACTAGAAAAGGACCCAAGATTAACAGTATTTACAGGGAGGGGCGATGGGTTTTGCACAGAGACCGTCCACCAAATCACAGTTTTGCTGAAAGCTGAGGGGTTGAACAACTGAATGCAAAGCAGTGATAAAGGAACTTACCATCAATGATATGAATCTGTTGAGCAGCAATGTGTAGGATAAATGACTGTGTGATTAACTAATGTATTCTAAATGCCAGGTCTGGCAGCTATACACTAATCAAAATCACAGCGAGCTTGGAGGGTGCGATGAGAGAAAAAGAAGAGCTGAAGAAGAGAATAAGAGCGGCATATCGCTGTAGAGAGGGAGACAATGCAGCAGCAGCCAGAGAAAGAGGGTGAACCTGCTGCCTGGCTGCTGGTGTTGTGATTGATGAGGTCACTGAGAGGGCTTCCCCAAAATGCAGAGTGTCTTCAGAGGGTCAGTCAGAGGTTGGGTAGAGGTCAGAGTGCAACCAAAGGGGAGACGCAGAGTCTGAACGTACCACAACAAATATCAGTAAAATCATACTTTTCATACATTCTCTGATGGCAGCCACTGTATACTGATGTATTATTATGAATATTAGACCATCAGACTGTCATGAGTAACTGTGTATGAAACAGCTTCCCAGTTGCTCCTCACAAAATCCTACTGTACATCTACGCCTCTGTTTCTCTGCAACAGTGGCTGGTTTGATGACATTGTGAAGTAGCATGGGATCATGGGAGTTGTTGTCTTTATTGTTAAACAACCACCATTAGTGATGAAAATCTGTCTGACATGATGTGACGTGACAGAAATTGTTCAGGTTACATTTAGTCGTGTTCACTGACTTCACTCTCTGATGTATATGAAGTAAACCTGTGTTGACCTGGAAGATACAGCTAAAGGCAAGCAAGGAAATGCCATGAAATACACCTTTACTGGAATAAAACTACAGTTTTCTCCGGGTTTGAACATTGTTGGAAACATTTGGGAATATGTAAGTACACAACTCAACAAAATATGTAACATAAATCTAGTTTTTAGACATTATACTGCGGAAATGTTACATATCTTTAATGTTAGCTGCAGCCAAATCCAGTAACAATGAATGTGTTTCAGCAGCCTTGGTTTATTCACAAAGAACAAATGCCCAGACTGTACATGTGACTGTGTTCTAATCTGATGTTCAAACTTACTGTCATTTAAATTAAAACTTTATTTTTTTTATTTTCAGCAGCTGTGTCTGAAGGCACTCTCTCTTGCCTCTTTCCTTTGACTTCGGATGCAGCTGCACCTCATTGAAAATGAGCTTATTTTGTCTTAAGAGATCTTCAGTCTTTCAAGGGAGCTGTAAATATTGAATGATCACAAAATATTCATTGTTGTATCTTGATGTGGTCAAATTATTATCCAGTTTAGCATGCATGCAGGAATGTATTTTCAGCAGGGGGTGCTGCCCTGCAGCTCACACACACACACACACACACACACACACACACACACGCACACACCTGTGTATTATGAACAGCTGACAGATGTTTTATAGTGATTTTTCTACAGTTAAATGTGGAACATGGAAATGATCTTACAGCAATGCAGCATAGTGGCTGTAAGGAAATGTGTCTGCGTCATCGCAACAACCGACCATAACGCCAGACATGAAGTATGAAGCAGTGAAAACAGCTTTACTGTTCTTGGTGCTGAAGACATCCAGACAAAAAAAAAAAACGACTATTTGAGCTCTATGTCCCTTAAAAAACATTTCTGCTTCAGAGTTCTGAGGTCAGCTTCAATTTGAAAAAAACACCTGCAGCTCCAGCAGCCCTTCCTGCATTAATGCCGTGTATGACTAGGTAGCAATCTTGCTGCAGAATCATATTTCAACTAACATACATGCTAATTCCACAACACATACAGTACACGCACCGCACTTTCCTGTGCTGTGACTTAGTGTCTTTGGGTAGGAGGGCCAGCAGTGGAGTATGTGTGAAGGTAACCTTTTCAACCGTGTTGGAGCCACTCGGTAAACACACACTATAATTACTGCTTATTAGAGGCTATAGGGGCCCATTAGTGGCATTGGCCCTACCCCTCACTGCCTGCCACCTCATTATAGAAGCCAGTCTGCCTCATTACCACCTGCCTGTTAAACTCACACACATGCATCAATGCAGGGACACACACACACACACACACACGCACACAAGTAAACATGCGCACATGCTCTTGAGAGCACACACAAGCACAGTGCAGGTGCTGCCAGATTGAAATCAGGTGTTGACTTGTTAACTGTTGAATAGTAGCAAATAGCTGTATGTCAGTGTGTGTGCATCAGCATGTGCGTCGCATCATGTGACATTAGTCCAAAGTGATCAACATTCATTATTCAGCACTGTTCGCCTCAGACTGCATTTGGTCTAATTTATGCTGCATTCACTTGGGGTGGGAATTTCCGCTGCCATCGTTTTGTTGCTTCTAACAGACACTTAAATGTTTTCGGTGTTGACCTGGCCGGGCAGTTATAGCGTAGAGGTGGCGCAACTGAACAAAGTAGTCAAACTAGTCAGAACATAGAAGTTAGTGTTGACTTTGAACTATACGCGATGCAACAAGCTGCTGATACGAGGAGCCTCGGCTGTTGATCAGTACTGGCCACAGCTGACGAACGCGCATTACACTGTACGTGCATGCACATACACACAAACAAAATGTCTCTCTTAATTGCCCCCGCCATGTGCCCCATTTTGACCCAGTCTCTATCAGGATAAAACAATAATGTCACATTCCACACCATGCCACCCTATGCTGTTCACTGTGCCGCCTGTGCTGCAGACAAAAGCCTCCTCTCTGTCAGCAGGCACTGAACTGGGTGCAGCTGCCACTGCCGTTTCTTCACTTTACTGGCAAGCCGAGCTTCTCAACAGCACTGATTTACTGGGGAATACAGATGCTATTTTCTTCCACAACAGACTCCTCTCCCTTCCCGTTCTCCCTCTGCCCTCCCCGTGCCCCCTGTTAGGGTTGCAGTTTCTTAGCTGAGTCTGTTTGACTCTGCCATGGCAGCGGAGGCAGAGAGAAGCTGCCAGCACGCTCTCCTTCTCTTTGATTCTTGTTTTTTTTTTCTCCCTCTCTCTCTTGCCCAGTCTTTCACTTCTCTGTCGAGCTACAGTAGTTGAGTGAAGGGCACCATGGCAGCACTGGCAGTTAAAGACTTGTATCTGTCTCAGTTGCACGCTCTGTGTGTTTTTCTTTGTTGTCCTCTTTTTTTTCTCTTCCTCCAGGTGAATGTCATGCAGGCGAGGGTGCCAGGGAAGCAGATGGCTTCAAGAAAGAGAAAGAAAGTTAAAGTGCAGAAAACAAGATGGACCCTGTGGAGAATACCAAGCACTACAGAGGATGGAGCAACAAGTCCTCATACCTAAACTACCAAAAATGACCCACATGACCTTGAAACTTTATAGTCAGTCCAGATATGTTTACATGACAAAAAACTGCTTAACAGATAATTACAGTTTATTACAACTCGAGTCTTTTTTCATAACTTTGGTCATTGTTTCTATCAGATATTAAAGCTACATATTCACCAGGGTAAAGGCTGAAATCGGATCTAAATCCTGTTTATCCGTAGGAAAAATTAAGCACACTTGAAATGTTGTGAATAATCCCTCGTACGATTGAAAATGTGTGTGTGATATGTTACATTTAAAAGTTTACAATAAAGAATTTAGACAACAATTTTACCACTTGCGTTAATGGCTTGCTCAGGTTCTGGCACGACACCGACTCTGGTTTGTATCAACGTTCCCCTCTGGGTCCCCCTTTCCTCGGGCATAAAAACCCCTCGTTCTGGTGGTCTAAACATCCTTTTCAAGGAGTGTTAACACACACACATTCCCTTCAGTGCTTTGAATTCACAGTCAGCCCAGCACAAACTGAGCTAACTAGCTTAGAATTTAGTTGACTTTAGCAAGAAGTAACGCTTTCTGTCCGTCAGGGAGACATACCATAAAGTGTACAAGTTTTCAAGAACAGGTTGTTTTACCCGTTCAAACAATTGAACCAGTACAGTCTAAATGGAGGAATATGCAAATATGTCTGTGAAGGTTCACAATTCGACCAGGTCATCTTTCTTTGAGAAGATTTAACTCTTCTCAAACAATATGCAAATAAACAATGCAGGAAAATTAAGAGAGCGCACTGTTTGACGTGTCTGCCTTTGACTCTGACAGATTTAATTAGGGAAGAACAGAATTAGCTCTCTTCGCCTGCAACAGGTTACTCCTTTAAGAACCCCTCAAATTCTTGCCATGTGCATAGCTGTTATAGACGTGGCTGATAAAGGAGCATGTGTGGCATTCAACATATAAGCATATGTGTGTGTGTGTGTGTCCACTCCAGGGTGCTCCAAACTTTGAGGACAGCCCCTCCAGAAAACACAGGCCTGGCCCTCCAAACTCAAAGGACGAGCTCCATTCACCGCCTGGCAACGGTGCTGAGAAATGGAGAAGAGATGGGCAGAACGGAATGGGTGGGCAGTAAATTATCAGCTTTTAGAGGAGAAGACACGATATTTATTTATAGCATTCAGCCGGGCACTCCGGGAGGGTTGAAATGGAATGGGGGTGCACGTCTTTTGCAAGGGGCATCCTAGGTGGTCAGCATTGACCTGCACTAACCCCTTGTATCCTGTCTCATTCTCCCACCCTTCACACTTGTCTTGTACCCAAAGCTCCCGAGACCTCCCTGGTAATTAGGGAACGAGTCACACCCACTCCCTGCCCCCAAAGGCACTAAATTTTCCTCCTTCTCCTGGCCTTGTGACACACACACTCACACATCCTCAGAATTGAGGCTTCAAGACACCATTCAGCCCGATTCCTACTTGCTCTATTCCCCCACTCTACATTTTATCACCACCCCTTGTTTTGTTTTGCTGTCTCAATCCATCAATCTTCCCATTAGCCCTCCATATTACGGAAACCATGGGGAACGCCCCCTTTACACCAGCCCTTCAAATCCGTCTTCCTCTCTGCACCTCCCTCAGCCTCCTCCACTTGCTGCTGACTCTTTCCCTCCATCCTTCAGTCCAGCCTCATTAGTCCTACCTGTTGCTTTCAAATGATCATACCCTCCCTTGCCCTGCATCCACCTCCTCCAGGTTTCTACTTCATCTCCAACTCAAGTTTAACATCAGACTGATCTTGGACTAGGGAGGAAAAGATGGAGATGGACAGAGCGACAAGGATTGGGGATGCTGTGGGTGGACAGTGGTGGGGGTAGCAGCACTTTGGGTGGTATGTTTCCTGCGAGGGTGGGACACAATGCCCCCAGTGTTCAGGCAGGCCCACAGGAGCTTGTTTTACAACAGGGGAGGGGCGGCCATCAATGGCCAGATGATGTGAACCACCCTGAGCCGATTCACAGTGACAAACAGCCCCCTCCAAGCAGACCCCCACCTCCTCCTCCTCCTCCTCCTCTTTTCTGCTTTCTCCCATCGCCTCCCTCCTTCCCTGCACACATTCTGTTCTGTTGGACCAAAACCAGGGCAGCAGAGAGTACGTAACCGCAGCACAGCTCAATGGACTGGAAGTGAGGGTACACACCCACACAAATACACGGACACACATACTCAAAATTTCTCACATACATAATGGGCATACATGCATACACTCACGCGCAGCGACACACACAGGAGCAGACCCTTTCTGTCCTTCTCCTCCTAATGACGCCTCAAGCAGCTTGCTGGAACATGAATTGGTATTAGTTTAATTAAACCAGCGTGGCCCTTATTTGTGTTCCTCTCTTCATTCTCAAAAAGGCAAAACGGCTTGATGACAGCATAATTGCTGAAGAATTGAAGGAGAGCTGGTGTGTCGAGTTGCCAAGTAAGCCCAAAACTCCCCCCCTTCTCCAGCTCCATTGGCCCTGTTGCCCTGCTCTGGAGACCTGACCATTATCTCTGCCCCAAAGTCCGTTAACGTCTGCTCAGTCCATGCCATTCATACAGCACTACCATGTGCAAATGTGTTTGTCACTGTCAGATTTTTCATTAAGGTCTGGTTAAGTTGAAGAAAACAAAAATACCTGATTAAGTTCAGGGAAAGATCAGCTTCAAGGTTAAAATAAAACCCGCTAACTTGGGGAGTCCTGATTAAGGTCAATGACAAACCAATGTCTCTTCAATCGGTGCTGACAGTTTGACAGAATTTCACCCTTTCTACCAGGAGATGGAACATTAAAATTAAGTTTTTTTTTATGCCAACCATCCACCCCTCAACCTCTTCCCCATGGCAGATTCAGAATAAATCTGACGTTGTGCCAAAAGGTTTTCCCATTCAAACGCGGTAGTGCCAAGAAAATAAATAAAAACGCAACGTCCTGCAGAGAATAAGTTGAGCCAGAATCAACTTTTGGAGAAACATAACCCAATGAAATAATAAACAAAGGTCATTCCAAGCATTTGAACAACACTATCAACTTTATGACAATGACAGGTTTGAAATTGAGTAGTCAAGGAATAAAATTTGGAAAGTAAAGTTGTTGTTTTTTTACAGTATAAGTCATCATCCATAGTTTTGGCCATTATTCTTGTTTGATATGAAAACATTTTCCTTGCTGCAATCTGCAATGGTCCATCCATTCATCCGTCCACTGGTTTGCTTGTCTTGTTGACACTTGCACTGGGCTAGAGACTATTTACAGCTAAGTGGCAACCTCATTGTCAGGGAATCAACCATAACATCTGTGTGTGTGTGCTTGGTTACCCTGACAAACAAAATGAGCAACAGAGGGCAACAGAAAGTCAGCTTCGTAACAGAGATCTCCACACGAAGGCTCTAGATTTTCCCTGTAAACCACCTTTTCCCTCTGAAGACTGGATCACCAGTTCAGGTCTAAGAAACACCACTTGACCTCTTCATAACCACTCCAGACAAAAAACACCTGTAACTACTTCCAGAGTCAACCTGAAAGGTGTGAAAACGTTTTGTGGGGTGCATGTCCGTATATGTGTATGTGTGCTGAAGGGGATGACAGCTGGTTAGCAGTGGGGTGGTAATAAAGTAGTCCGCCCCTTTGTTAGGGATGATGAGCTTGTGTGTGTGTGTGTGTGATGGGATCAGGAGGCTGGTAGTGAGAGTAAAGGAATGTAACCCAGCCTCTCAGTGCCTCCATATGACGCTAATTGCAGCAGAACGGGGATGGCCTGGGCTGCTTGTGTACACCATTGTTATTCCTCAGCCTATTGTCTCCGGCCTTCTGACAATCGCCATCTGAATGAGAGCCTGTTAAGCCTGCCAGATCCCCATCATTAGACCCCTTTACACCCATTGTGATGCAACACTGAGGATACTGTAGGGCTATCAGTGACTTTTAGCAGAACTGAGGCCACATCGACAATAACGCAGATAAATTTTCTTTTTGTTCAGGCCGTCAGTCGACACAAAGCCAGCATGTTCTACCTTTGGAAACTTTTTGAAAACACTCTCAGGGTGGATAAATTAGAAAATGCCTCCTATAGACTCTAGACTCTTATTTAAGTGGAATTCTTGACCTTTTATCTCCTGCTGTTCTCCCCACCAGACACTACAAGCCAGCCTTCCATGGACTGTAAGTGTTATTAAAAGTTAGACCTACATGTATGTAGCAATGTGATATGTGTATCCACAGACTGTATCCATCTTTTTGGTCATCGTAGTCATTTAAATAATATATAAGTACAATGCACAGCGGAGTATACAAGTGAATCCCTCTGATTAAGATGTCTACCAATGCTTTGAAGCTATTTCCAATCCAACATTGTTACAAATCCTTGAAACTCCCAACCAAAATTAATTCACTGCAGCCTGATGATCAAATGTTTTTCTGACTACTTCCATATAAAAGCATTGGAACTGGCATCTTTATGCTTATTTAAGGCCAAGAATGACTTGGGGTCAAATCATAGTTTACAGCCTGCCTGAACAGATGATAATGTCTTTATTCTGAGTTCAAATATCACAAGAGAAATGACTTCAGGGATCAAATATAGTCTGAGGTAACAGAACCTTTTCACAGTATATCTATTCAACCCCACTGCAGACCAGATGGTGGTGCTAAAGCAATCTTCCTCTATGCCAACTAAAACAGGAGGAAGAAGAAGAAGATATATAGACATATAGAGTTAGACACACACCTAGTTGTCAGTGTATTAGCTGCCACAAAAATGAATGCAATCTAACAGAACAGTGCTGCAATAAATCCTCCTTTCGTAGAGGTGGTATATATATTTATATAATAATTTTGGAGGTGTTGTTGAACTGCATTGTTATACAGAGAGGTGTTTTTGTTATTTAGCCTACCCTCATTGACATTAATGCTGTGGACAAAATAACAGAAATACCTGTCAGCTCAAATAAAAATGTGACTCGTGATCAGATTTGACACGCTAAAATATTAGATTCATATTAGATCAAATCAAATCAGGGATCAGATCAGATTGTAAATGAGATGCTTGGCAGGATTAGTCCATTCACATTGATGCACTCTGCCTCTATTTATGATGAGCACAATGTTCAAACTTTAAGGAGCAGGAGATTAGTTTTTGTAGATTTTTATGTGGCTCCATTGTTGCTTCTGTTTAAAACCATGGAGACGAAGGTGAAATTCTTTCTGAACGTCTTTAAAACATCGTCCAACAGTCTTAATAATTCTGCCATCTTTTCCCCTGGTGACTGCATCACGCCAATGAACGTGACACTTTTTTTGTCCGCACAAGTTTGGTCACGGATGGACTATGAGCACAAACCGCCAGCTGGCCTGCCTTTGCGTAGTGTGCGGCTCAGTCTAGTTTCGGTCTCCCTAAAACAAGCATCTGGAGGCCCGGGCAGTGAATACAAGTGTGAATATATTCATCCCCATGCTGCTTTGTTAAATCTCTGGGCGTAAAGCCGTTGTACCCCCGTGCCCTCCTGGGTGACCCCCGAGGATCAGAGACCAGGTTGTCGAAACATTTGTAACATTTGGCCAAAGCAAATCTCAGGCTGCCTGTTGAATTGAAGCTCAGACCAAAGAGGAGGAAAAAAAATCCCCCTGGAACCCTCAAAACACTCCTCACACTGGACCGGGACCCCCCTCTCGTTCCTTATCCCTCACACACACACACTCACACACACATCGAGCATGGAGGCTCAACCCCTCACAACCTCCAGCAAATCCCCTTTATCTTTTCCCAGCCAGATGGGGCCGCTGGAATAATAGCCGAAGCCCAATGAGTTCCATTCAATTTGTCATGCCGTCTAAAGGAGCTTGTAAGCTTCCCATTTGCAGTTATGTTATAGTAACCATGGGAGGCTCTGCAGTGTTAGGACTTAATTACCTCCTAATAGCTGTTGTAGAGATAAAGCCCCCGGCCAGCATAACCCAACACTGTCCAGCCCCTGAAACACAGAGCCTCCCTCTGCAGCCAAGATCTGCCTGCGCTGGCTGCATTCGTCTTCACCTCACATGGACCTGTGCAGATGTGTACAGAGGTACAGGTAGCTTCGCAGATCACCAGGTTGGTTGAAGTTTTGGAGTTTTGGAGACTTTGGATGAACTCCCCTGAGGATCTCAGGTCAAGTCGAGTACTTCAGAAGCTGTCGATCAATCCACCACTTTGGACCAGGCTGAATCATCTCAACAACTGTTGGATGTATGAACAGTGGTCCAGACATTCACGGTCCCCATATGATAAAACCCAATGACGTTGGTAGTCCTTAGACTTCTTCCTCTAGCGCCACCATCTGTTCAGTACAAAACTAATGACAGAGGCTGATGACCCATCAGCCTCAGCTACACCTTGTGTTCATTGCAAATCTTAGTTTGCTAAAACACTAAACTAAGATGTGAACATGATTTAACTCTCTGACTGACGACTGCCTCTTTCTGCAGGTCTCCAGGCAGGAGGCAGTGTAACATCACCCAGGCTACAACACTCTATCCCCTAATCCCCTCTATTATTATCCAGTCAAACTCATGTCACTGTGCAACAGCGTTGAGAGCTCTACTATTAATATTTTGTTCAATGCTTTTGATTCTTTAATAAAACACTGCAAATCATGTGATCATCTGATTTTAAACAGCGGGACTTGAAGCTCTCCATTGTGAACTCTACATCAACAACATCAACATCAAGACATTTTTATGAATCTGACTTGGAACCCTCGTAGCAGCAAACATCACAGAAAAAAAGAGTTTTAGGATAAGAGCACATAACCTTTCTTGCGTGAGGCCCTTTAATGCTGAGCAAACAGACATGACAGCCAAGTTGTTTTCTAGGCTCAAACAATTAGTCAGTCACATGGCCTTAAAAGAATAGATCAGGCTTTTCTTGTATTTTAGCTACATAAAAAAAGCTCAGCTAAAAACAGGAAAGGTAAAGCAGTAAGAATATGCACACTATAGCGTACACAAAGTGTCCGTGCTGGGACTTCTGTCTGCCTATCCAAACTGTGACTGTGCTGACTGCCATCTACTGTAGGTAACACATAGACTACCTACTGTAAAACTATCTCATATGATCCCACTTAAAATAAACAGGGTGCCCTGAAACAAGCTGGAAAAAGAATGACTGAATTTCCTGAAGCTTTATGAATCGTTCTGTTCGTACACTCTTTCAATTTTGCACGTGCTGATTCAATAGTTTGCAAAATACCAGAGAAACATTTGGCCTTCCATCATGTGGAACTCCAACGCTGATGATTTGAATGAAAGACGCTGATGTAACAACACTTTTTTTATAGAATAACACTCCACTTTCTGTACTGGCACTTAACTTTGTCTTTAAATGTACAGTAAATCTCTGCTTAAGGAGAGCGGCGTGTGAATCTAACTACACAACACTACACACACAGTAACAGCAGTGGTGGTGGCAGGCGGCATCTCACGTTCCTCACCACAGATTTCAACAAAAGCGAGAATTTTGCTTCATTTCGTTCCAAGATTTCTCAGAGAAAAGGATCGAGGGGGAGAGCCAGGACATTATTCATGTCTTTCAGTTCATTTGGCCTCAGCCGGTCAGCTCCCCAGACAGAAAGAGAAACCTTCTCTCGTGTTTTTCCACCCTCCTCTCTTTTCTTGCTTTTTTTTTTTTTTTGTTCCTTTTCTTTTTTTATTTTGGAGGCAGATTAGCAGGATTAAGTATGGCTCACATATGCTCCTCCTCACTATTGGTATTCACCACGGCACCGGGCCTACCGCCACCCAGCCTGATGGACAGAGAGAGGAAGAAAGATGGAGATGAAGGCAGTGAGGGGTGTAGCTGGTGAGAGTCAAGGTTGGAAGGATGCAGGAAACGTTCCAAACACTGCTGTCCACATACCTCTCATTGAGTTTTCTTTTGGTTTGAGCTCTTCAGCTCAGATCAGCTGAAACTTTAATGCTGCAGCGTGCAGCGATACTTACTGCCTCTAAAGTCGAGTCAGCAGCTTGTGGACACAAAACCAGCACCGTAAAGAATTAGTTTTAGTTTGTTGTGGAAGAACTTGACTGACCTCAACCTCATCCGACACCTCTGACTGTGAACCAGACCTGATCAGCCAGCATCAGTGTCGGCCCTCACTAATGCTCCTGTGGCTGAATGGGAGCAAATCCCTGCAGGTTTCTGAATCTAGAAGAGTGAATGCCCACGGTGTGAAAAGAATGTTTGAGAGAGGAAATGTATTTTCTTGCCACAAATCACATTAATATTTGTTTGTTTTTAAATGTATTTATCGTCTGTGTATGAGTGCAGCATTGCTGTCTGAGAGTCTGGTGAATATTTCTGAGCCATCGTGGTGTAACGACACTGCAAACTGCTGGATGGAGGAGTGAAATGCACTTTGCAGCTGAACATAAATGTGATTTCTCAGATCAGCATGGGAGAAAAATGAAACTGCACAGAAGAGCAAAACCCCATTCATCTCACATGAATGATAACATTTAACATCACTGACAGATGATTTGAATTTTGGAATTTAATTATCGGTCGTGATTTACTGAACATACGGTGGGTAAAGGTAGTTTTGCATAATTTCAGATCATCACAGGTGAATTTCTCAACCTCAGTTTGGGACCCATTAATTGCCTACATGATATTTTATAGCTGATGGTGTATTTATATTAATTTGTTAGGTTTATGATGAAAGTTTGAGTTGTATCACTTTGATAAATGATCCATCTGGAGTGTTTAAATACAGAATACAAGTATTTCTATTTTCTGACAACTTGACAACAAACAAAATTGGACCTAAAAATGATTCATGTGCTGTAAAATCTGTGCTTTAACATCAGAGATTTATGATATTACATTTCTCCCACAAAGCCTCTTGATAAATTTCTATAATTGTAACTGTAGCTGACTTTAAAAATAATGATGCATCCTGGTAAAGCAGAGTGTGTGTCTGTGTGTGGATCAACAGTGAGACTGTGGGAATGTGTAATGAAGCAAGCGGTGGCACAGAAACAAACCTCCTGATTTAAAATGCCACTTTAGCCGCCTTCATTAGCATAATCTGATTTAACGGGAGGAAACACGCAACTCCACTAACGGACAGACAGAGGACGGAGAACACTAATGTAACGATGAGGGGGCAGTGTGTGTGTGTGTGTGTGTGCGCGCGATAACGACCTTGATTTTGTGACATCGTTGGAGGGCCTGTGTGACACCTGACTGACGGTTAAATGCTGGTTTCTGATTGGCTGGCAGGTGACCACTCGGATTCTTTATTCAAGTAAAAAACAAACAAACAAAAAAAAAACTTTATTGTTCTGAAGGTTTTAAGCACAACGTTTCCAAAACATCAAAATAACATTTGTGCAACCTCACGCTGATATAAACATTAACAACATTAAGATTAATAGAGCCTGTATTAATTATATATATCCTGTATGTGTGGGTGCTGATGAATGCTTTATGTTCAAACGTTTAAATAACGTTTTAAATTAGTGCGCAATGCATGTTAAACTGCAGGTAACCATGGCAACAGCGTCCAAATTGTGGAAACTGACCACAGGGAGAAAAAAAGATACAATTTTAAACACATTAACATTTTATTAATGTTTTTTTAAATGTTAATTAAGCATTTTAAAATCGGGCTAATTCATTATCAATTCATTAAAAATAATTTAATGTTTCTGTATTTTTTAAAACTTCAGAAAATCATAAATCTAATTCTATTCTAAATGAAAGCACATTTTAAACTCATCACACAGACAGTTTGTACATGAAATGTATTTATATTTCTCATAAAAATAGATCATCTCGTGGAGGTAATTAGCGCTGATCGGGTCATATTTGGGGACAAAGCTGCTGTCAGCTTCGCTTACGTCCGAGAGCAAATCACCGGTTTGGGCCCTGATGTCAGCGCGCGCTCCAGCAGCAGGCCACACGGCGCTATCACCGCAGACTAATTGAAATGTTTCGGATCATAACCGTTAAAAACAATTTTGCACACTTCATTAATTAACGTTAAAGACGCACTTGAAGAGCAGCTGCTGGTCGACAGCGGGTAAAAACGGAAAACATTATTATGAACAGCAAAACTGCAGGCAGGAAACATATTGAGCTGCTTATGGAGCTTAGATCCGTTATTACTGATCATGTGAGGGCTTCAGCTCGGAGTGTTTCAACGAAAAAAAAACGATTTTTGTTTTCATTAAAATTATAGCGCGAATTTTATTTTATTATTATTACAATATAGAAATTAAAGTTAAAAAAATCTGTCTTTTTTCTGACTTTATTTTTGTTTTTTTCTTTTAAAAACAGATTTCTTGTCATAATTCCGGCGCTTAACGAATTTATTATAATTAATCTAAATCATTAAAATGAGTTCTAATTGATTGTATGACTGTTTCCGGATCCTTAATCATAGAAACACATGACTGACCCCGAAAAAGTTCCTCTCTGTTATCAGAATAAAATAAATCCACGCGCGGGACAACATTTTCACAAGAAGGGGCCATATGTAGGAGGGAGTGTGTCTGATTTCACTTAATGCTGTGTGTTGGTAATTACATCAGGCTGGAGGACCCTCTGCCACCCTCCTCCTCCTCCTCTTCCTCCCCCCTCCTCCCCCCTCCTCTTTTGCATGGAGCTGATTGGTCGCAGGCAGGCAGCCCGGACAGATACCGCGTTGTCCTGGTGACCCGGCCTCTGTGCGCTCCAGCCAGCTATAAAACCGTGCGCTCTCACGCAGGCGTGCCAAAGTGGCTGTCAGATGCGATTTGGAGTAACAAGTGGATTCTTAGCTTTTTCTCAGCATCGCGCCTGGAAACACTTTTGGTACGTGTTTGATTCTTTTTGGGTTTTTTTAAGACATTCTGAGTGATAATGTGTGAAATCTGACTCAGATTTTTATGGTTGTTTGAGTCATTTATGTCGATACAGAGGGAGATATAAATACAGGAAAGATATAAACACTGACGATTTATCTGATGATTCAATATCAATGTGAAGATAAATTATGAAGCAGAAAAGTCTCGTTTAAATGTTAAAATTCTACAGAATTTACAATGATTCCAAAACCAAATTTTGTTTTTACGCACGTCGATTTTTAATTATTAATTAACAGATGAAACTGTAGTAACTTTTAATCACTCATGCCCTAATAAAGTGTATACTGTCTTGAGTTGTGGTGGCATGACGTGTGGATTAACTAACGAAGCTCTCTCTCTTCAGAGCCCCGTGCTGGACCTATAGACCATGGACTCAGATACGAGCCGCGTGTCGAGCAGACCATCATCTCCCGAGGTAGACGACATCTTTCTGGCCACCCTGAAGAAATCCGTGCACGGCTTCTCCGGAGCCGTGTCCTCCACACAGAGCGACTCTCCGTCAGACATTTCCAGCCTGCGCGGCCTCTCCGCCTCAGACGAGGAGTCCCTCGCGCTCCGGCTGGCCAAGAAAGACCGTAAACTCCTGTCAGAGGGCGAGCTGCAGACCATCCGCCTCAAGATCAACAGCCGCGAGAGGAAAAGGATGCACGACCTCAACGTGGCCATGGACGGGCTCCGGGAGGTCATGCCCTACGCGCACGGACCATCTGTGCGTAAGCTCTCCAAAATCGCCACCCTGCTTCTGGCTAGAAACTACATTCTGATGCTGAGCAACTCACTGGAGGAGATGAAGCGGCTGGTGAGCGAGATCTACGGCAGCAGCGGACACCACGGCGGCTTCCACCCATCAGCCTGCGGGACTATGACACACGCGGGACCCGTGCCGGGACACCCGGCGGCTTCTCACGCCCCACACCCGGCGGTGCACCACCCGCTCCTCCCGCCAGCTGTCTCCACCGCTTCTCTGTCCGCGCCCGGCATCGCCGCCGTCACTTCGGTCAGACCCCATCACGGACTCCTCAAAGCGCCCACTGCCAGCGCAGGGCCGCTGGGCAGCAGTTTCCAGCACTGGGGCGTCGGCACCGGGATGCCTTGTCCGTGCAGCATGTGCCAAGTCCCACCTCCACATGTTTCCAGCATGAGCACCGTCACCATGCCGCGGCTGGCCAGCGACTCCAAGTGACTCCAAACCGAACGGAGACAAACTTTTTGGGGCTGTCACAGACTCTCCCTCCCTCTCCACGTTATCACTCTTTTTATTTATCTTTGTTGCGTCGACGGAGCCTGTAAAGACACTGATGATTCTCCTCACAGACTTTGAGGGTTTTGCAACTAACTTAGTGTTTTATGGTAATTAACCTCAACTGTAACAGTTGTTTTCTTCACAGAGCTCCAAAAGCACAAAGTTCAGCTCATCACTGGAGGTCTTCTGGCCCACGTAGGCGCCTTTGTGTCTCTACAGTTATTTAAAGATCAGTTTTAATTTCCGGTGTGTGGGCCTGCGGGAGGAAAGAGGGCCCAAATCAAACCACAAATATAGAGTGTAAATATGTAGATGGATTAGTCTGTTTAAATAGTGGGAGATATTATATATTAGAGTCTTGTTAATGTGTGGGGAGATCCCCCCCACCCCGCACATGTTGCACCTGCTTTATTCTATCCGTCTTCTTCATTCAATGCTTCTTCATTATTTTCTCTCTCAGTAGGCTGTTCTTCTCTGTCCGACGTGAACAATGACCACTTCTTTATTTTTTTAAATACAAAAAAAAAAAAAAAATTGAAAATGATATTTATTTACTTATTTTGGATTTCAGATGAATGTCTGATCATGTTGGGGTTTGAAATGTAAAATAAAGACGATTAATTGAAAAGAGAAAAAAAAGTCTTTGGTGATGTTTTTTTGTGGAGCTCGCACACTTTTAAAGGTTTAAAGCAGAACTGGTTACAGAAACACTGAACAGCAACTTCATGACAGAGAGTAAATATCACACAATCAAACCTGCAACGGGATTTACAATCATTTATGCACCTTCAGCATCAAACTGCTCATTTTAACATCATTTGATTGTAAGATATTTATTTATTTATTACCTGAAAACTGACTTTTATTATCATCATTATTATAATTTATAGCAGAGACCTTCAACAGATGGAACACTGGCCTTCTTTAAGCTTTCCTCATACATGACATTCATGATGATGAACTTAAGCTTCATTTCATGCCTCTGAAAATTAGACTAAATGACACATTTTATGATTTGACATATATAAATAACATATATATAAAAAAAAACTGACTGGATTTAATAGAAAATCCCAGATTCAAAGTTTATACAGAAATAAATAATAAATTGTGTATTGAGAATCTTTTGACTTCACAGTAACTTGAAGTAAATATTAGTACATAAATGTCCATCTAATGAAAACAGGAAGTTCTTTATTAAAAATAAGTTGGAAAATGTCAGTTTTTCTCAGACTTTGTGGATGAAATAAACACGATATAACGTTTAGTGTTTGAGCTCCCATGAAACAAACTTGTGGAGAGCTCATCTCTCTCCTGCTCAATGATATTCAGTGTTAATGTTTGTGATCCTTCACAGGCTAACTCCACAGTGCCATTTTATATGCCTACGTCCACCTGTCCTGCAGAAATCCTCTGATCTAACGAGCTGAGAGATTCACATATTACAGATAGTGAATACATTCAGTTTTCTAACCCTTGTGACAAGAGGGCGACCATGAAAAACTGCATTTGGAATGGTCAGTTTTGCAGAATATGCGTGTAAACAGGCGCTTTAGAAAGCTCTGCTGGCAGGAAGAAGCCAGTGATGAGTAAAGGCCGGTAACTTTAGGAAAAGGTAGCAGCTGCATAGCAGATTGTGCATGCTGTTGCAATGTTTTCCAAAGGCTTTTGAAGCTGGAACGATATGAACAAAATCTCTGAATATTCATGCACGCATTTGTTTATTCGTCTCATTACTGGAATTGAATTATTCAAAGTCCTTCAGCATTTTGTAGGACGTTTCAGAGAGGAAGAGGTCACAATCTCACTGAAATGCTACAGTCTATTTACAGGTCAGCTAGAAGACAATCATTCTGTCAAAAGTCTCAACAAAACCCTCTGCTGTTAAATTCAAACAATATATTTGACATAAACGCACGTTGTGTGACTGCTGTTACATTTATTAAAAATGTTTTCTTCACAGCTTTCACTTCAACAGCTTGCAGGGAGAGGAAACCAGTCCCACCAAACCAACCAAAGCCACAAAAAGGAGCAATTTTCACTGTTGTTCCATTTGTTCACAAGCTGGACGCGACGTAAATGAAATGTCAAAATACTGTTGAGTTCTGTTCAGGCAGAAAAAAAAAAGACAAGGAGCATGAGACAGTTTTGATGTTGGACTTTTCATTCAGTCAGAAAGTTTAATATTGTATTGTATTTGGCTGACCAGACTTTGGCATGAATAGTGTAAGTGAGTGTGAAATGGATATCTCTAATTTTAGAGAGAGAGACAGAACCTTCAAACAGCCTTTAAATTCTCTACAAACCCACACGAGTGTGTGCAGTTGTTTCAATGAGACAACTGATCTTTAAAACAGCTCAAAGAAAATGTGGTCAAAGGCTGTGACAGATAGTAAAATAAAAAATAATCCTACTTCTTAATCTTGTTTACATCAATTTTACTATCATAAAACAGTGAAATGAAAACTGACAAGTGACATTAAATTTTACATTGCTTTATCTTCCATCTTTACACAATTAAAAAACTTCCTGAATTGTAACAGATATAATGATATTCCTCAATGACATCAACTGAATAACAAAACCTGAGCGGACTCTGCAGGTTTGCTCATGAAAACACAGATTATCATCATCGTCCAAGTCACTGTTGAACTCTAATGTGTTTGTAAAGCATTTTCACTGAAGACACTGACCTAACATAAGTCCTGACAGTGGTCTTGATAATAATAATAATAATAAACTCACCAGTTCAGTTACCCAACTCAGGTCAACATGCAGATGTCTTATCTATGGACAAATACTACTACTTCTTCTGGTGACCTGCAGAGTAATTTACTATTTGCAGCAATTGTGAAGAAAAAGTGTTGTATTTGTAAAATGTATGTGCTACAATTTTTGTCATGTTGTGAGATATCATTTTTGTTGGACGTGACACGTCTGATTAAGTTCTGCAGACGATAAAGTAAAAGTAAACGTGTTAAATATAAATAAAATTAAAAAATTAAAAAAAACAATGCGTGAAGTAATTCACTTCATTACAAAATGACATCTGGAACAGACTGAACGCAACAGATTGATGACACAGAGTGAGGATTAACACAAAATAATTCACACAGCTGTTTCGTGAATTAACAAAACATTTTGACGGCACATAAAGACATAAGCTGGAGGATAATTATTCATGGAACATTTGCTTTATTTCAGGTGTGTTAGCCTGAGAGCTGTCCCAGCACCATTTATCAGAGCAAAACACAGCTAACATGGATTATGGTGTAAAAATAATTAAACACCCTCTCCCCCATGAGTCCCTCTTTAAGTCTACATTTCAACACTGATTACTTTTAATAACTTTAATACAGTGATCAGACATAACATTCAGAACACTGTCATGTGAAGTGAATAACACTGATTATCTTGTTGTCATGGCACATGTCAATGGGTGGATATATATTGGGCACCAAGTGACCATTTTTCCCTCAAAAAGGGACAAACGTGACGATTTGAGCGACTTTGACAAGAGCCAAACTGTGATGGATAGACGACTGGGTCAGAACTGGACCACAGAACAAATGAAGAAGGTGGGCCGGTCTGATGAATCATGTTTTCTTTTGCATCATGTGGTCACATCGACCTTCAAGATAAGAGGAGATCTTCACCATCACCGTCCTCAGTGAATCAAAATGCTATTGTATGTGCACAAGACACGATCTGAGAGTGTTGAGTCATTGGAAACATTGATTCTGAAGGACTATGAGTTAACTGTAGTTGTAGTTTCTACAGTAAACACACTGACCTCTTCACCGTCATGCAGCTCCTCCTGGAGCAGCAGCATGCTTTTTGTTATTTTTGCGTGACTACAAAAACACATTTTTGACCATAAGTCTCATGGTAATAAAGACAACATTTTACACGTCTAATAAGATAAACTGACGAGTTGATGACATTTTATAACCAAAAGTGACACCATAATATTCTACAAAACCATTTTCTGGCCATTATTTGACAGAATAAGTCAGAAACAGTTGGAGATTATGACCATATTTCACATTTGGTCACAGTGAGCCAACCAGCACAATAACAGCACCCTGACTCCTTAATTAGTATCATTGGTAACACCTGTGTTTACACTACTAAAAGTCTATTACACTAATCTTTGGTGCCCACCTTCAATCTGGTGAGTGAAGCTTAACTCTTTTTTGTGAACTTGTAAACTTGTGAACCCAACAACGTCAAGTCAAATTTATTTCGATATATCACAAATTAAAACAGCCAACAACATACTTTGAAATCACCACCCCAGCACACCGCCACAAAGAACAGAGCACTGACAGAAGATCTGCAGGAGCCAGGAGAAGGATGTGAGTCTGCTCAGGAAGAACTGTTTGCTCTGTTCTCTTCCTCAGTGTTGTGAGTCCAGTCCAGTCTTTTATTAAATTTTTATTATATTTTTAACAGTACTGCTTTAACAGTGAATACATCAAAACACATCCACACATTTATACGATATGACCGAATACATAACACCACCACAAGACAGCAGCCAACACCAGTCTAACACATATATCTCTAAATAAATCTCATTTTGTACATAATTGAGAAAACAAATCATTTTACCACATAGCCATTATATCACTAATAACAGTGGGATGGATATCTCTCTACATCCATATCACATCTTCAAGAACAGCAAAATAAATAAAACAAAGAGTCACGTAATGTTTTACATTAGTCCTTGTGTAAACAAATAATTCAATTCAATGATACATGACACAGGTCTATAGACTGTACTCATTATAATATTATTTACAGAGACCCAACAATTCACACCAGGAGCAAGCACTTGGTGACAATGACAAGGAAAAACTTCCAATAGGAACCTCATACAATCTTAACTGTTTGATAAACATGTTGCATTGCTTTCTGCATGACCCCACTGCTCAATAAGGAACCATTCATTGTAATAAACTGGTTCTGCATGCAGACAACAGAAAAAGACTCTCTGATGACTGCTGGGTAGAATAAATATGTCTAAAAAAAACACTATGAAGTATCTCTGGTTGCTCGTGTGACAAAGCCCTCTGTGAGTCTCTGTGCTCGTCTGTAAAATACTGCAGACAGATTATTCACTGGAATCATAAATGTCAATTTAGTGATAACTCACCAAAAAAAAATCTATTTTTTGTACAACTTGGGTTATACACAAAGACAACATGGTGCTAAAGTTAAAGGAGAAACTGAGTGAGTAGCGTCTTTTCAGCTCTGCCTGAACACTCTGGCCAATAGCAGCTGGGCTTCACATGCCTGTGACTGGATTTGAATAAACAGCTCCTTATCCACTGTTGGTGGCAGCCTGACTCATCCATTGATGCTGAGAGTCTGAGGTTGATTCTGTGACAGTTTAAATATTCATAACTTTGGACAGAAGGGGAGCATCAGTCTTACACTGGATTTAAACCTTCCTGAAAACACTGCACAGATGTACACTCTTTCAGCTTGGCGCATCATGTTGTGTTAGCTGAAAGGATTAGATTGGTGGGATGCATCAAAGGTGGCGGAATAACAGAAAGAGAAACAGAGTCTATGATGGAGCAAAGGAGGAATGAGGGAGAGGAGATAAACAAACAGAGAAGCTGTCAGAGACAAAAGCAGGATTTAACACTTACAAGGGAATAGATGGAGCTCTAAGGTGAATATGAGACCTCAGAGGTCACTCTTTCCCATGGGACTGATGTTTACTCCAAGACAGTCTCATCTGCTCACCCTTATCCACCATTAGACACTGTGGTGGACCTGAACACACAAAGAAACACTCACTGTAACGACAGACAAGCAACAAGTGTTGCTTAGCTGAATATTTAGCTGTTTTTTTTTCTAAACTAAGATGGGGAACATGGTAAACTATCTCTCTTAACATACTTTTGTATTATACCATTATTAGAAAGTTGAGTTTTGTATTTAGCTCAAAGTAACGTGGTATAATCTGACAAAAATTATTCTCTGGCTTCTTTTATTTCACCAAGCTCTCACCATCAACTAAAAGTCAGTCCCAGATGTCCTCTTGTCTGATGGCATCTTGCTCTGTCACTTACTAAGTTTCTCTTTTAGCTTCCGATGTCAACGTCCTCTTCAGTCTTTTTACTTCTATTATTAGGTTCACAGAGGCTGCTGAGCCTGCTTTCATTGCTCGCTTGCACAGCTCCAGTTCTGGCACGCCATCCGGCTTTGCTCCCCGTCAGCGTTCACCGTTCCCCGTGCCTGAAAACCTCGTCTTCATGGTGGTCCTGAACTCCAAGTGGTTCAAACACTAACACCCCCCTGGCTGCTTTGACAGCCCAGCTAACAAACTGAGCTAACATTAGCTAACAACAACTACAGTTGGCAGCAGTTTACCTCACTGTCCATCAGGAAACTCAGCAGTCGGAGGACATCAGAGGGAAAACCAGAAAATATTTTCTCCATAAAATATGATCCAGTTTAGCAAAATCACTGAAATAGTTGGTGGTGTGTGACTTGGTTCTGTAAAGCGCATACTTCTTGCGGGTGATCGAACCTGCAGCACAAAGTTACATAGTGCGAGAACAGACGTATGGGGCGCAGAAAATGACTTCAAATCTGATATTTCATGGTAGAAAACAGTTGCACCAGTTTTTAGGTGCTGGTGAGTCAATGAAATTCCGTCCAAGAATGCCGGTTGAACTAAGAAATAAGACACTGCTTATAACGCTCAATACAGATAAAACATCTTGTGTATCTTTGTGTAGATGGAGACCTTTGGTTTTCTGCAGGCTGATTCATGCCACAGTCATTTGGTCCTCAAATTCACTTGTCTTTTTTTTTTAGAAATGCTGTATATTTATTTCCCAGGTTATTGTGCATTTTCCTATACAGCAGCCAGCTCTGATCCTGACTGATTATAGATCTGGGTCAGCTTCATGGGTGTTGGGATAGGTTCAGAATGATTTAGAGCTCATCGCTGGTAATGGGTTAGTTATTGGTTTGCAAACAGAACCCATGCAGAACGCCTGTAGCCTCGATGTGATTTGCAATGCAGCTTGTAAGCAAAGTTTCCAACAGGGCAGTCCCAGCAGCTGAATTTCATTAGCCGGGCCCCCTGGCATGAATTCATTTTTCATTTTTACTCATTTGTTTGTAAAAAAAACTCTGAAGTGCAGGTAGCTTGCACCTTGTATAAATTCATTAAGTTATTTCTGCAACTCTAGATACTTAACAACTTAACTTACTTAACAATACTTGTGTGTGTGTGTCGGTCCAGTAATCTATGAAGAGCAGCAGATGAACTCCTCGATCGGGTGGATCAATGTGTTTAGTAAAAGCCCAGAGGGACAAAGACAGAAGGGAGTGAGAGCGAGAGTAAAGGAAAGCGAGAGAAACAAAGCGAGAGAGCAGAAGATCCATTGAGTGTGTTTTCTGTGGCTGAAGAATCGTCCCCAGTGGCTTTGAAAAGAGGGATAATCCTGTCAAGTAAGCAGACCTTTGGATATTCATGACTGGCCGAGCGGCTCCGTGGACTGAAGGAGGACACAGTCAGGATGGGATTAAACATCAAAGTGAATCTGAGGAGTGCAGGACTGGGACATGAATCAACCAATGCAGAAACACAGAGGTCGCAGAGGGGTGTGCAGGGGGCCAGTGGGGACCAGTTGTCTGGTGGGTGGACAGCACTTTGAATGACTCCAGGATGAGGGCCTCCTAAAGGCCATTCAGGAGAATGATGTGGTGTGGTGTGTGCACCTGCCCCCCCCCCAATCTGACAAACATACATGAACGACGAAACAGATTCTCATTTCTGTCATCCTTCAGTCTGTTGAGCTGCTGAGGTGTGAGGTGAGGAGAGCTGTGGACACAAACATGACCCCTCTGTCCACACACTGTTTTTTGTGCTTTTGACCAGGTCCCTCAGTTCCAGTGAAGGAGAGTCTTAATTCTTAATACAGCATCCCATATTATGTTTTAGACAATATTGGTCAAAGTGGTTGAAGAACTTGACTGGCCTTCACTGTTGGATGGGAGTTGAGTCTTGAACTCAACTCCCATCCAACACTTTTGGGGTGACCTGTTATCAGCCAGCATCAGTGTTGGACCTAATTAAAACTCTTGTGGCTGAATTGGAGCAAATGTCTGCAGCCATGTTCAAACTCTGGTGGAAAGCCTGCAAGTAGAGGCTGATTTAGCAATAGATTAATGTCCGTGGTGTTGGAATCACATATGGGTCTAATGTTAGGGCAGCCACATCCTTTTGGTCTCATAGTGCAGACATTTTATCGAGATATATCTGTCTCTGAGATTTCATATTTCATCTCAATAAAATTTAGTTTGCCATGTTCAAATGACAAATGACATTTTGATCATTTAACAGCAACTTATCCTTTCAGGAGCAATGGTAACTGTGGATAACTGGATAATCCTCAGACCTTGCTGTGGATAGTTTTTATTGTTTTTACCACATTTTTTCAAAAAGGTAACCCTGAAATAATTGACATGTTTTGTACAACCTAAAGAAAAAATGATTAAAAAAAATATATATTTTAAACTTACTCCTAGCCTCTTTACCTCAGATTGCACCATGCAAAGTCAATCAGGATCTGCTGGCATCCACTGACTCCACCTCTTAAATTAGCTTTGTGTTCACTCTCAATGTAACGTACCTCGAAAAAATGTAAAGGCAACAGAAAATCTTTCTGTCTTTAATACACACCACACACACACACACATACTGTACATAGACACACACGCTGATGTGAGGCTCATATTTCTGTAACCATTAAAATGTGTGTGTGTGTGTGTATACAGTGTGGATGACGTCCCATATGGTTTGTTGACCATCTCATGCTCATGTCTGTCCCCTGGCAGCGTCCCAGCCAGCTCTGACTGCTGGCAGCTGGGATGTTTGGACAAAGAGACTCAACATGACAGAATTCAGAGAAACTAAAGTGCGGTTGGAAAACACACACATACACACACACAGCTGGCTAGAAGGGATTAAATCTATGCTCGAAATGTACTGACATGTCTTACACTGAGTGAAATAGATGCATAGATCTATACTGCCACTTGAGTCACAAAAAATCAATTCAGACATAACTTGTTTTTATGCCTCTTAAACAAAGCTATCATAATTTAGTTTCAAAAGAAATACTTGAAAATTAGGAAGTATTTGCTGTCAGAGCAATGAATCATGGAAATGATCTCAACTAAATTATCTCAATTATCTAAACTGCCATGTCTTACTGAAGTTCTTAATTAGTTAATAATCAGCTCAAATCATTCCTCTCAAGAAATTCTGTCAACACTGTCTACAATGTGCTTTCATAGCTAAACAGTACTGTCACTGCTATTATGATGGTTAGAAATTATGTATCTTCTGTTGACAAAGGGAAATATTGTGGTGCCCTCTTCGCTGATTTGACAAAAGCATTTGACACTGTTGATCATGCTGTGCTCCTACAGAGGATATGAGATATTGTTTTTTTATTATAAATCCTGGAAATGGTTTCAAAACTACCAGTTTCATAGACAGCAATGTGTGACTTTGGGAAATATTCTTTATCTTCATTTTTACCACTGTCAAAGGGGGTTCCACAAGATTCAATATTGGGTCCTTTTTTGTTCACAATTTATGTTAAAAATATCAACATGCTCCATTCCTTTTTTTTTTTTAAAGATATTTTTTGGCTTTTTTCAAGCTTTATTTTTGATACAGACAGCTGAAAAGTGACAGGAATGTGGGGAGAGAGAGATGGGGAATGACATGCAGCAAAGGGTCACAGGTCAGATTTGAAACCTGGGACGCTGCAGCAAGGCTTTCGTACATGGGGCGGATGCTCTACTCAACTGAGCTAATCGACAACCCAACCTACTCCACTCTTGAATGTAATTCTTTTAACTGTGTCTGTTGTTGAAAATGATGGCATGCCCTTAATGATGTTTAAGATTTGAATAAAGGTTGAATAAATTAATTAATTATTACCAAAAACCAACGTTGATGGTCAGCACAAACAACTGTCAAAATCACACATTTTGTTGTCCCTTGTGATAGCAAATGTACTCACCATTTTATCTGCTGAACATCAACAAGTTAATATTGTCATTGTGAGCATGGCAGCATGCTGACATTAGCATTTAGCTAACTGTTGAGCCAGTAAATAACTTTCTTGAGCTTGAGTTTAAGTCAGTCCACTCTGTTTAGTTCAGCCTCCACAGCAGCCGTGTCCCCCATGAGATGTTTTAATAACTACAACCCAAATTTGTCAAGTCACTGAAGCCTGATATCATCTTGCGCTGCAACATATGTCAGCTCTCTGAGTTGTTGCTTCCCCAGGGGTCCCCTGTTTCATAAATCAAATTAGCACCACACTCAGTAAGGCTGTCATCTGATTTACAAGCTGGGCAGAAGTAAACCAAAATTATGTTTTCTCTTTAAGGTCTGTATTCAACCATCAACACAAGGAAAAAAGAATGTGTCTGTCACCTGCTATCACACTCTCGGTAGTTCACAGTCCTCAGTGGGAGGCCAGGCGAGAGTTTGGACAACATCTGTGATAAACCTGCTGCAGTTTAATCAGAGTGGAGGCTGAAAAGAAAGGGAGAGCGGTGGCTGCTTCAGTCTGATCTCTCAGGTCTTAGTGGGGATTTTAATGTGCTGAGAGGCTGTGAGGAGCAGGAGCACAGTGGGAGGTGAATGAGCTGCAGGAGGAGGAGGAGGAGGTTGCAAGGCATAGCAGAGAGATTCTGGGCTGTCTCAAGGGGGGCGGGGGTTAACCGGGTGTGTGTTTGTGTGTGCGATATAGGGTGTAGGCTGACAGATGTGTCCATCAACGCCTGAAAGAATCATCTTACATCCATTGCACCCATCTGCCAGCCTGGTGTGGAAAGATTTTCTGAAATAAGAACAATGTCTTAAAATGCAAAATAAGTGAGAGAAAAGGTTTGCCACCATGAACAGATCTCTTTAACCTTTTAAACTCTGCCAACTCCACCAGTGGGTGCAAACCCTTAGTGTGCAACTAAGCACAAGTAAATTTCTTTTTGAGATATTTAGGGTTGTATTCAATGGTTTCTTAAGTTTTAATCAAACATCACTTAGTTTCGTGTGTTGGAACAGGCACTGAACATGCATTATTAACTCATAGTTTTTTTTTTTTCATTCAAACAAGGTGACATTTGAGAGTTTAAGAGGTTAAAGAGTTAACAATTCAATAAATTGTGTCAGAAAAAGTGTGGTGGTCAGCAGGTGGGTGGGTGGACATACATCCAACTCTGACAAACCAAAAATTGGTGCAGGTTCGATTGCAAAATTTCCATTTATCCACTGATCCAATGACCATCCATTCATCACCCCACAGTATCTTTCATTTCTCCCTGGCCGATCCTTCAGTGCTCCCCAGTCAGCTGGGAGATGTGATCCCTGCAGCGTGTCCTGGTTCTTCCTTGTGGCGTCCTCCCAGCTGACCGAGCGTGAAATGTGTCCAAAGGGAGGCATCCAGGGACTATCCCAACCAGGACATGTCCACACAAATGTGGATGCTGTTACATGCTGCTCATATACAGAACTATTGAGCCATGTCTGTCCAGGCTGAAAATCATCAGCAAAGTGCAACAGGATCTTCAAACTTACCAACCCTGGAGGGTATTCAGAGCATTTCGTCAGGATTGCTAAATGCTATAATACATTTATTTTAAAATATAGTGACAGAGTATAGATTAATTTATGAAGAAGAACAGACATTTATAAATCTATGAACCTCTGTGACCAGGCAGCCAAGTACAGTATCCTACCATAGCTGCTTATTGGTTTATATGTTAATAGTTTTTGTTTTCACTTGATCTTAAACTGTGATATTGGGCCAAGAAAGAAGAGCAGTCAAGTGATCAAATTATCTAAAATATGATGTTTACAACAGACAGTTTAGGTTATACTTTTACAGTTCACCTTCATTTTCTCTGCCAAATAGGTTTGTCCAACCTGGCAGCCAAAACTAAGAAAATAAGATTTATCCATTAAAAACAGAAAGGACAAGGTTTGTCAGGGTTTGTTCAGCCAGTGGACCACAAAGATGAACCCTACATTTCCACCCTGCAGCCAGCTGTTTTGTTATAGAGACCGCTTCACTTTCAGAAGTCTAATTTCTCGGACTTGGGTCCTCATCCATCATACTGCTATCAGCTTTCCCTTTAACAGTGACTTTGGTCACGCTGCTCCGCCCTCCATACAGATGGGGATAACCTCTGAAAACCCACCCTTGGCCTTGTACTGCTAATAAAACCCAAAAGAGGAAGATCTCAACCCGCCCCCATAACATTTAGACTTTAACCTGGGTGCTCCTGGCCTCAATCACTTGGTGAGAAGAAGAAGGAGCTCTGTGTTTGACTTTGGACAAGGATTCCTGTGGAAGTTTAGTGTCTGTGAATCCATCATTGTCACGGTTAAATAGGATTGGGGGGTTGTAAGGATACTTTGTGGGGGACGGGTTAACTAACACTTTCCTATTAGCAGCCATCCTACAAATCCCTGGTGGCATTGTTTCAGAGAGGAACATCTGCTATAACAATAGACAATCCCTGAGTTAGGTTATGTTTGGGCTAATTTTAAATGACCGTAACAAAAGATTTGAATACTTTGGGTGACTGTTGCAAACAAATTAGAATAAACTTTAGGAAATGTTCAAGAATAAATTTAAATGTTGCACAATTTCAGGCTATTAATTTGAGAGGAACAACACATTTAGATCTTGCAGGGATACGGCTAATCAGGCGCAACAAAACGAGCAAAGAAAATCAGTGACAGAAAGTGTCAATGAGCACTTAGACACATGAAATATGAATGTGGCAAATGTCCATCTGTATTTAAACAACCGTGACCAACTGAGCGTGTGCAGCTATTGAGAGTGAAGCTTTTTGGCTCTCTTTCACAAACGGCCCGAGGGTTTAAACCTTACACCCCTCCTACCTTCATTATCCCTGCCACACTATGATCCGCACCAAATGCCGACTATCCCAGGCCAGCGCTCACAAAGCATGCTGGGAAGGACAAAAGCAGACCTTCAGCCGATTGGTTCCACCTTATTAACAGCTTGTAATCTTCTCATGTCTTTGGCCAGGCCTCACAGAGCAGGAGTTAGGGCGAATAGATGAGTGTGTCCGCCGTCCCTGCTTTGATGCAGAGCAGCCTTTTCCCTCTGAAAAGTCCTGCTCTGTTATATTTCCATTGTTGCCGCTGCACCTGTTTGCCTGCAGGGACACATGGAAAAATCAGTCATTGGCAACTGTTAATTTCTCATTAGACTCTCTCTGTGCATTGAATGCAGAAGACAGTTTAGGATGTAAAGGCATCAGCAGGTGCACCTCTGCGTTTAACATTCTGATTAGCTGTCAAAAACCAGAAATACATAATATTAATACTACTAATAATAAATTAAGTAGCTGTTTTTCCCTCTGAAAGTCTGATGGATTTTATTTTAACTCTTGACTTGGGCTCCTGACAGTAGTCCCTAACTGGAGTTTAAAAGAAAAGAGAGAGTGATTGCCACATTTTCTTTCACCTTGTTCAACTTTTTCTGCCAAACTTGCAAATATGCCACATATATCATTATCGAAATCTCAGGATCACAAATTCCACAAGGTTTGTATTTACCTACAGATGTTTTGTTCATGTTTTGTAGGAGGCTGGCATAAATATGTTTTTTATGTTTGTTTGTTTTTTTCTGGCAATTACAATTACAATTTCTGATGTGTTATTTTATGTCAGTTTTGTGCACAACATTAGAGTCTAAGAACTTAGTAAAATTAGCAGCTAAGTAAAAACAAACAAACAAACAAAAAAAAAAAACAGCTATTACATCTATGCAGGGAAGTGCCAGATAAGCATTGGTTAAGGGCCTTGGGGCAAAAATGAGCCGATCATTCCATGTTGGAATACCTGGACCCAAGGCAATAATTCAGGACCTGCATTCAAACTCTGATTTCATATTATTACATTGTGAAATTAAAATGAAGGAACTTATCATAAACCAGCTGTCACATGGAGCCTTTTGAAACCTCTGTGGTCCAGGGCTCTTGGAGCAGTTCGCCACCCTTCCGCATTGGTCATTCAGCCTTGATGAAGTGTCCTGAGATAAAAATAGTGAGAGGAGGGTGAGGCAACTGCAGTAATTGATTCTTTTCATTCACCTAGTTCCATTAATTTCAATATTGGCACGCCTCTGAGTATGTTATTACACTTATACCATGGCCAGGCACCAATGGATAAAAGGCCTTGTTTAAATCACATTTTTAAAAGTTGGCATGATGCACAAATCTTCTCCAACAAAGGAGAAATGGAACACAAAGAAAATAGCAATGTAATCGTGACAAATTGGAGAGCTTTCCTCAGACATTAAAGAGATGATAAGTCCACCATCAAGTGACACACAATAGACTTCAGTCAGACACCTGATGTACTCCATTAAGTCAAGATTGTGTCTGGACGAGCAGCAGCCAGTCTGTGGTTTGACTTAATATCCAGTTCTTTATATCCAGTGAGGTGGACTCATAATTATGCCAATTTGTAGTCAATTGATGAGCCAATAGAGGCGGTTTTGTGTGTATTTTAACAAGGAAATGTGTGTTCTGAGCTGGTGGTGAAAACTGAGGATTCAATGTGTTCACCCTGAAAATAATATTTGAATTTATCTCTGATTATGTATTAATATTGAAACAGCATATTAAATATATCAACAATACAAATTGTAAATATTTACATTTTTATTTTTTAATTTTGGGTGTTGTATGTCTTTATTGGATAGTCAAAGTAAAGACAGACATTGGATGACAAGCAGCAAAGGACCATGGGTTGGAATGTAACCTGCTGCAGTAAGGACTGAGTTTTAAAACGTGGCGTGCACCAGGGGAGGTACCGCATTTTGAACTTAAAGATTTTTACATATGTCAGATGCAATACAAATATCCTGCAGTTCAATGATTTGTTGTTTTGCTTTGCTTTTAGTCTGTATTCCTTTAGAGTGATTCTGTTTCATTTTCCTTAATTTTCACTTAACTTCCTGTCACCAGAATAAAATGTGGAACGATGAAAGTTAAAGACCTTATTACCATAAACCATCTAGAAAGTTGTAATTTTGGGTTTAAATCAGTCTAAGTTGATCTTCCACATTTTATATATATATATATATATATATATATATATATATATATATATATATATATATATATATATATAAAAATAAGTTTTTTGGTTGATCACTAAAAGCACAAAACAGTAATACCATTCATACATTCATACTGGACATTTGTGGGTTCAAAATCAGAAATTAAATCAAATGATAAAATAGTAAAATAAAAACAACAAAGAAACCACACATGGCAGAATGTAAAAAACAACAACAAACAAATCAAAAGTGCATTTTATTTCAGCCCTTCTGACAAACCTCAAAGAAAGAAAAGAATTCATAACCATTCTTGTCTTTTCAGTGGTATCATTGCGGGTGTATTTTTCATCCTGTATTTGGAGATAAAATGACCCAGGAGTTTGGCTGAGGTGTCTTCCTGTCGGTCAAAGGAAATGGCTCCACACAGACGAGGCATTTAGCTCCCAGGTGCAGAGCCACCATTGGACGGCCTTGCCCAGATGGATAGTACTCCTTCCACCATAAAGACACTAGTCTTCCCCCTGCCCTGGAGCCACCGGTGCTCCTGCCCTGGTCCAGCCTCATCAAAAGGAGCCTGGAAGCTGGGAAGGCGGATATGCTGGGCTGCAGCCCCAAATCAAGCTCACTTTTCTTTCCCTTGTAAGTGGTGGATAAAAAAAGTGGGGGAGGTGCACTTTTCTGGTAGACACCAGCTTCTTTCTTTCTCCTCCTTTCTGACTTCTGTGTGTGCGGCTTCTTGCAGGTGTCCTTTTTTCTTTTTCTCTTGACGCTGAAACCAGATCCCAAAATACAGTCAAAACGATCAGGCCTTGTTTTCTTTCATTACTCAGTTTATTACCTCTCATTGTTAGACAGGCACTAGAAATCAAATTGAGCTCACAGGCACGCACACAAACACACACACACACACACACACACACACACACACACACACACACACACACATTCATCCTGGCTGCCTGCACTCTGTTCTCCTGCAGGTGCGAGGGCCATCCGCCTGGCCCTTTTCATGAGGCCCTCCCTTTCCTGTCCGTCTGCAGCCGTCCATTCAGCTTCAATCACAGCACCAGCCGGACGCCACCGGACCACTGGCAGGGAAGGGAAGCGCCTCCACACACATCTTTCACTTGTTGAATGACAAGAGAAGAGCGGCTGGGGAAAAAAGAAAGGGTCTTCCTCCTCTGCATCTCCTTCTGCTTTCATCGTAAACAACTTGCTTTCTGTTTGTAACGGTGCTGTCCTTCCCCTGTCCCCCCCTGCCTTCCTTTTCTCCAGTTCAGATGGGCTTTACAAGGAGGAGGAGGAGGGGAGGGAGTGCAAAAAGAGGACGGCCAGGCACACTGTGCTGTGAACGGAGTGATGCTGAGGTCTTTTTGTGGCTCATGAATGGCACATTTGAGGTTTCCAGCCTTGCTCGGTGCCCCAAGCCAGCTTCACCTGTGGTTGGAGTCAATTGGCCTGTTGTCTGCCTGTCTGGAACCGTGCCCAGCTCTCTGCCAGCCAATTTGGTTAGCGTAGCCGCTCAAAACTGGGCAAGAATAACCTCCACCTCAAAGCCATCAATTAACTTCCAGCACACAAGGATGTATCCATTCACTGTTTGCAAAAACTGGTCTCTAAAACGATTAATACCCACGTTAATGCTACTAATACCTGCTCTCTGTCAAAGTACCAATGAGTTTAATGGCCTCCGAGATATTAAATCATGACTGTAGGAACTTTCTGTTAAGATCACAATGCTGTGCTTTCAGTTAACGTCACACAAAGAAAAGGTAAAAGTTACTCATGTTGTCATGTTGTGGCCAGGTTGTGGATGTTTAATATGATCTTATGCTGATCAGAATGACATCCACGTGTGTTTTCCAGAGTTTTGGTGATCACCAAAGACATTATTCATCCTCTGGGAACCATGACTGTACAAAATGTTATCGCTATCCAAGAGATATTTCAAATTCTGATCAATGTGGGGAAAGGACAAACAACAAAACAACAAAAGGACGTCACAGGTAAAGTCATGCAAATAACTTGTCAAAGCAAAGACAATGTCCTTGTTTACCCTCATTCACTAACTTGTCATGTAATAAGCCACCTGCTGTACTGACACCCACACATGAACTGAATTTTTCATCCAAAACAATGTACAGGGATCATTTTCTGAAAACTACGTCTTTACTTAATTAATATTTAAAGAATTTAATATTTAATTAATTAGTAAAGAAACACAAACAAAACCCATCAAACACAACTTTTTTAATTTAGCTCAAAAATCCGATCCGACTCTAACAAGTTACAAATTCAATCCTTGCAAATGAAATAATTTACAAAAAATGGGTAAAAAAAAAAAAAATCATGATTTCATTGAAGATTTCAAAACATTTTGCAGATCTCCAAAATGCTACTTGAATTGTAGGATTTTGGCCTCGGTTGCTTGTTGTGTCTTTGTACTGCTTGTCTGATTTTATACACTATACTGTATTTATCTTTCATATTTGGTGACTTCATGTAATGTAATGGCTCAGTGAGTGTGACTTAGTGGAGTGTCATGGCAAAGAAAGCCACAGCAAACATATTCTAAAATACAGAACAGCCTGGAGAAAAAGAATCACCTTGGAAAACTGTCTCGATCATGTCCAAAACACAGCAAAGTCACTTTTTAACCTTTAATTGTGCTCTTGTTAAGTCTGAGCTTTCTAAAACTAGTCTCAGTGTTGATGCTCCTTACATGTGGAATAATACAAAATGACAAAAAACCTTCAGCTGTTTCACTTCAAACAGAGATCTGAATTATTTTCTAATGTTTCCTAATTCGTTGCTTTAAATTGTCCCCTAATTTTCTCTGGGATTCTGCTGCTCTTGCCACCTTCTACAAGTTGTTTCTTATTTAGCTGCCAAATGTCAAAAAGTCGGACGTGCACATGTGTTTTCTAAAGAGCACATCATGTGTCTGGGAGGAGTTGAGGTTGAGCTGAGGTGGGGGTATGTGAGGGGAGCATTTAGCTCACTTTTCCACCGTGCGAGCTGTCATTCTCCTCTCACGCAGCTGTGGAAATGAGATAAAACTGAGCTGCCACTTTTGGAAGCTCTCACTCACTCACTCACTTGTGCAGCCAGAAACCTCTGAAGTACAAATGTTTGGTGACTGCTTATTGTGCTGGATGGCAGCTGTATTCTGTGAGCAGAGGGGGGATCAACAGGTGGAGGCAATGAAGATCTGATTTCTGCAGTTTGTGGAAGTTTTTTTTTGTTATTTTATTTTTGACTCTTTTTGTTTTTTTTTCTCAAACTTTATATTTCTTAGGAAGACTACACTGAACTACAACTCAGAAGACTAGCACGCCTCTGAAGAGACTATGAATGTGCTGTCAAACCCAGTGATCAGGGCCCAGGAGCAGTCTCTAGCTCTCTGTGGCCCTGGGTCTGTCCAGGATTTACCTCACTGCCCTCCAGGGTTCAACCTGAGCTCCCGCCTGAATCCGGCACCCATGATTGGCCTCCAGAGTGGCCAAAGATCAACCAAACCTCAAAGGGAACTGAGCCCCGAAGAGCAGCAGGAGCTCAGGAGGAAGATCAATAGCAGGGAGAGGAAGCGGATGCAGGACTTGAACATCGCCATGGATGCCCTGAGGGAGGTCATGGTGCCTTATGCCTCCTCACCATCCTCTGCCTCCTCCTCGCAGTCCCACCAACCCGGAGCTCCTCCAGGTCGCCGGCTCTCCAAGATTTCCACCCTGGTCCTGGCCAGGAACTACATCCTCCTCCTGGGCTCGTCTCTGCAGGAGATGCGGCGGCTGCTGGGGGAGGTGAGCATGGGGATGGGGGTGAACACAGGGCCGGTCCCTCGGCTTCTGCTCACTGGAGGCTGGCCCCTCATCTCTGGCCCCAGTCAGCTCCTCCTCACCCAGGAGTCCCTCTTAACCTCAGCAGCCTCCTCCTCCTCCTCTTCCTCCACTTCATCGTCCTCTGCCGCTAAATGTTCCCTGTTGTCTCCGGGGCCCATGGAGGCCTCGCTGGCTCCTGTGCAGTGGAGCTCTGCAGGGGCCTCAGGAGGGCCCATGTGCCCCTGTGGGGTCTGCAGACTGCCCAGATTTAGCCACTCCACTCCGGCTCCAAGATTCCCAAAGTGACACCTTGAAGAGGATTTCACAAGAACGGACTTGATTTTTTTTAAATATATGAATTGTTATTTAACATTTTTTTTAATGTTTATAATAATTTACTGCAATTACTCACAATTATCATTGATTTTTTAAACCCTGTGGATCTATTCTGTAGTTGGTAAGACAGTTTCTAATAATCCCTTTTTTGTTTCAGAGATAAGTTGCATTTTACTTCTCTCATATCACAAACAGAGAAACAAGTGACTCCTTTAATGCCTCTATCTACAAGTGTACGCTGTAATGACGGTGTGGTGCATTTAATTTCAGTGTTGGATGAGAGATGGTGACAATTTAATGGCGTAAAACATCTGGAAAGAACCAACTCAAGGACTAAATAAAAATGATCAAATATAAAAGATCTGTCAGCCATTTCTCAGTTTAATATTGTGAGCGGTGACGTCCAACATGAAGTCATTATTAGCTGCCAAAGTAGTTTTAGTGATTTCACATGAGAGATTCTTGTTCTTGTGTTTTTTGTCTGTGCTCCGGCTGTGTGCAGGGCTGTGTTATTAAATGATGATGTCATGTATTTCCACACACTAATTACAATTAAGCAATATTACTCTAAGAGTCTGATGGCAGTTCTTTGATTGTTTCTTTTTAAACTTTCACTATCATTTTTGCTTATTGAATAATCAATATTTAATATTAGGCTCAGAGTGATACAGGTTTTCTATCTATGTGTTTGAATGCTCAAATGTGTGAATTTATATTTATTTTATGTGTACTTCACTTTGTGTGTGTGTGTGTGTGTGAAGTGTGAAATCACATTACTAAAGTGAATATTGGTTCTCGTGTTTTTGCAGCAGTTTTGGTCTAAAGAGAAGTAGACTTGTAGCTGGAGCACGGGTGTAGAACTGGACCCAGTACATACACACTCTCTCCTCCCCACATCCACAGCTCATTCATTCCAGTATGGGCCCTCCCAGTCCTACGCCCCCTGTCTGGGATGTTAACTGGTTTGATCTTCAGACCAGAGAGATAAACATGGGGAAAGTGAAAAAGCAAGTTGTTGGAAAGAGCAATGCTCATCCCTCCATCAGCATTGAGGTATAAGCAAAGCAATTATTCCAGTGGAATAAAAGTGCAAAACATGCCTGGAATAATGAAGGTAAAAACTTCTTCACTTCGGAAAAGTGACAGAATTACACACTGTATAAGGATACGACACAGAGAGTACTTTTAATTATAACAGTTCCACGAATGTCAAACTATTAAATCTTTAGGAAAGCCTTTCTGTGACATTTAATGAGCAGCAGTATCCCCAAAGTCACAGTTTAATGACATCGCCGGCACAAGTCTTCAAAACAGTACATTTAATACTGGAGTTAGGATAAATGATGATGTTTAATATTTAGTGAGGAACTGACACAAGTGCTTCCCAGAGAAACGTGTGTGTGTTTCTGTTTGTTTTCTCTGTGTGCAACATGTGTGTCAGATGTTCCTCCAATCAGCAGACAGACTGCTCCTCTCTGTTCTCATTGTCTTAAATGTAAAATCCAATATTTTCTATCAGTTTCTCCAGCAGGGATGCAAGCATGAAGTGACGTCATTTAACACACCATTTTTTTACTTGTAAATGTTGTGTCGAGCGTCACAACGTCAAATCACATTTACATATTACTCCTTTGTTTTCCCAGTTACTTTTGAACAAGAAATGTGATTGCTTCGTGGATTATGGTAACTTTTTCTCAAGTGAATGAAGCGCTACATTCGTGTACCTTAGTGGAAGTAGAATGTGGGTGTGCAAGGTGTAAGACCTTGACCTCAGAGTTGAGGGTTTTAATCCTGAATTACATATTTCATTAGATTAAGGTAACACGGTTAGTGAAAAATGTTGATAAAATGTTAAAAAAAAAAACACTTTATGGTCTTTTTAACCTTAACCAAGTGCTGTGAATGTTTTTGGAATATTTTGTCAGAAAATAAAGAAAACATGTTGTCAGTGGACATTTTACTTAGATATGTTAATTAACAGTTCCTCATTATATTGATAAAAACCCTGGCGGAAATATGATATAATTATTTTAAACATAATTTCTATGCGACAGGGTCTCAGAAGCTTGTAGAGATGAAACCACTTCACCACTTTTAATTGTCACTTTTTGGCAAATCACCGCAGAGCTTTCTGGCACATTTAGCCCTCATTTGCATAAAGTTAAAATTCCAGCTTTTGACCCCTCTCTTCCCTCCAGTCAGTAGTACACCGCCTGCTATCCCACAATACCTTGAGACGTGATTCACGCATGAGAAATGAATGGAGGCAAACTCGTGCCGCGCCGCGCTCATTGGGTCTTCACCGTCGACGGTGACGAGATGCCGGGCTGAAAAGCTCCTTCCACCCTCTGCGCCACCCCGAAAAATAGTGAAACAGTCCTCATCTCTCCCCCTATTCATCGCCTCAACAAGCAAAAGATCAAAACCCACCCGTGTAATTACTGCTCCGCAGAAAGGAGGCCTTTTGATTATTAGCCCCCTCTCTCTCCTCCATCCTCAAATTCTTGATGTTTCTCTGTGTTAAGGAGCCGGGATGGGTGATTTGGTGCTACTCATTACACTCACTCCACAATATGTTCAAACGCCCAGAAAATGTGTCTCGCTGAATGGGGTTCACTCCTGCAAACTCGCCACCCCTCTGGAAGAAAGCAGGCAGCCTCATTCTGAGCGAGAATAAGAGGCGCTGGTAGGAGGGAGGATATTCTCAGCCACAACCTGGCCCTTAGCACGGCTTGCATGAATAATAATAATGAAAATAATCATAATCATAATGCTGATAAAATACTCAAAATAATTGCTACCCCGGAATAAGAGGATTATGGAGGGTAGATATGTGAATAGTGGCGAGTGAAAGGACGGGAATCTATTAGCATCAGGAGGGACAAAAGAGGAGCTGGATGCCATTAAGTGAGATTAAGCTAAATAAGGCTTGATTTTCTTACAAGGAAAAAGGAGGAAGGAGAAGAGGGTGAGAGTGAAGGAGGAGAGGAGGGGGAGGGAGGGAGAGCCTGATTCATAGATCAAAGTAAGATGACCAAACTTCACGTCTTTCATTTACATATAGCTGCTTTATCTCCGGAGGGATTAGCTACCTTGCTATTTTCTCCGGGTTGCTCTCTATTCCGCCACCTTTGCTCACCATCCATTTCCTCCTGCTCTCAGGATGGTTCAGCCCTTCTCCTTTTTGTAAGTTTGCCTCCTTAATTTCTCCCCCCTCTCATTCTCTGCTCATTCTCTCTGTTTCTCCAAGAGGCTCTCACTTTCTCGTGTTTGGTGGTTTCATTGTTGCGGCGACGCAGGGGTCTGGTCAGTCTTTGTGTTAGCACTTTAACTCATCTCCATTTCATCACTGTTGTTCAATGGGGCGAGGAGAGCTTGTAAGACAATGCACACACGCACGCACGCACGCACGCACACACACACACACACTGACAACAACTGCTTTCGTTAAAGACATAGCACATCCTAAACCTGTGTCATTGTTTTCTGTGACTATCCCCTCTATTTGAGTGAGATTAAAATATCACGTGACCTGGACAACAGGGTGACAATGCAGACATGAGCAAGTTAAAGCAACAGTGTGTACCCTTTCTACCATTAAATAACAGATTTTAAATCATCATCACTTGTGAGAAGTACCTAACACTTTATAGCACTAAGTCACACACCACTAACTACTGATTTTGGTGAAACTGGATCATATTTTATGGAGAAAATCTTTTCTGGTTTTCCCTCTGAGTTTCCTGATGGACAGTAAAGTAAACTGCTGTGAACTGTAGCTGCTGCTACCAAAAGTTTGCCCAGTTTGTTAGCTGGACTGTGGGTACAGAGCACTGGTGAGAGTTAGTGTTTGTATCACCGGCATTTAGGAAGCTCAGTATTGCATGCGTGTGACAAAACCGCAATAAGTGGTTCCAAAAGTATTCAAAATGATAAACTTCGGAAAGCATAAACAAAGTGGTTGAAAACCCAATTCTTCTCAGCTTCCTCCTGTCACATACATGTGTCTGTTTCTACATGAACACTTACATGGAATGATCATTTTAATTCAAACCTTTTATTCAAACTAACAAAACACACGCTTCTAAACACAGTATCCCAACAAGAGACTGTCCTGCAGTGGAACGACGACAGCATTCGTTTCAGGGAACACCCAAAAAAAGCATGTACATTTATTCAAATTATATAGATTTGCTCAAGTGACATTGCTATGGTGACGTTATCATTCATCCACAGGAGGAGGGTGGGGTGGATTAATGGATAAACAGAACTTGGGGCTTGGTCAGTAAGTTTGCCACAATGACGAAGGTCCCTAAACCTGGATGAATGTTTTTTAAACTCTAAGTTACATTTGTGAAACATGAACCAATCTTAATTATAACAGTATGTCATCGTAATCCTGATTTTTTATTTTTCCATCAATAAAACTACTCAGTAAAGGAAGCACCACTCTGCTTTGTGCTTTCACATTCTTTACTTTCACCTCATCTGTTTTAATTCCATTTTTGAATATCAGGACACTTATTTGGTACTTTTTTACTTCCATTTCTTGTCAGATAGAAATCCTTGCATACAGATTTCTAAAATCATCAGCTGTACAGAAACAGCAGGGTCGGGCTTTGTCCTAACCCTCGATGTCACAACTGGTTTTTAGACTTACAAATATTTGCTAGCATCCATGTTGTTAAAGTGCAAAAGTTGCTGCACATCTGACTTTTGAAAAGAAGTTATACCTTCATGTATCCATGTGGATTTAAGCATGTTGTGTATTCAGTCAGTCATTTATACTCTAACATGTGTCTCTAATGTGGACCGTACACATTGTCTTCCACTGTCCCCTCTCCTACAGCCTCTCATCTCAGAGTGTTGTTTGCCTCCGGCCTTTGTCGCACTGTTTCATAGCACTTAACCAGTCAACGTGGGGAGTCCTTGGCTTAGGAAGTCCTGAGCCATAAATTTCATCTCCACAATGAGCAGAGCACAGGGGCTGGTCAGGACCCCCATTTACTTTCTAACCCAGCTTTTATTCATTCCCTCCCTAAATAACATCAGGCCCTCCTGTGCTGTCCCACCCTGAAATTCCCGATCCCCTCCGTCACCCCTTCTTTCTCAGACCGGGCCGATACAACAGGGTTACTGCTGAGCCCGCCGGCCCGCTCATTAAGCATCGTGTTCTCTCCCACCCATTCCAGCCCTCTGTCCTATTCACACCGCGGTCCTCATTACAACTTTACAGGCCACCATCAACCGTCACCTCATTACCCCTATCAACCAGCTAAAGGATGGGCTGATGGTGTGTGGTCACAGGAGATGTTTTGTCTTTACAAAATCTGAAATACTTTGCAGATAATTTGGTTTAGGTGTGATATAATATTAGAATAATTTGTTTTTACATGTCAATGTATGAAATAACATCATTATGCTCAGAGCAACTCTGAGCATGATGATCTAAATCTGTTCGATTTACCTTTAAAATGAATTCATTTAGAACAAATATGTAGATATTTATTAAAACATATGTAAGTATGAGAGGAAGTGAGAATGATTGGTTTATAGAAAATACACTGTGGCATTGCTAAACAGACTAGATTGCTAAATATTCTTCTGTTCTTCTGAGATCTCCCAAATACCAGAGGAATTTCAGGGTGGGACTGCACAGGAGGGTCTAATGTTTCACCACCTCATATCCCTGCATTTGGTGTTTCAACTCTAAAATCAGAGATCGTTAGAGCGCTCTCTGTTACTTAAATTTCCTCACACATTTGGACGTTTAAGGTGCTATTGAGAAGTATAACAAAATCAGGGTGTGTACCTTTAAGTAGATACAATGATGGAACATATGTATTTTGGGGATCCTGGTCCACCCCCACCTCTCTTAAGTCAAGTCAAGTCCAGTAGGTTTTATTGTCATTTCGATCATATACGCAGTACAACAGTGAAACAAGACAGTGTTTCGCCAAGGACCATAGTGCTATATGAAACATAAAACATAGTGCAGACAGGACTACAGTAAAGTGCAAACACATGGCAACACAAAAGGGCGACATAAAGTGCAGTACGTTCAGACAAAACAGACTAGGATGTGTATGTACATGTGCTACTTATGGATATATACAGTATGACTTTAATAGGTATATACAATAGTGAGGTAGATAATGAGTAAGATTACATATGAAACAGTCTGCATGCTATTTTTCATTTTTACATTTTACTGTTGTCTAACTGTCTGATTGCCTGAAGGAAGAAACTCTTTCCCATCCTGGCAGTGTTATCAGTCACCATGAAAACCGTTTCTGCTCTTGTTTTTCTCAAATGTACATTATTTTTGCAGTGATGATGCAGTTTGATGCATTATCACTGAGGTTATTTGTTCGGATTATACACTTAACCTGTTCGGGGGCTTGAAGCCTTCCCCAACATGTAATAGATAGAGGACAGGGTACAGATTACATCCGATTATCAAAGCTTTAGTTACAGACAGTTTCTCAAAACTGTTGTAAGTGGTGGGCGTCTGTCCATTTTCAAAAAGGGTTTAATATGCAAATGTTCATCTGTTTATGATATTAGAAAGTGTATTCAATTATAGAGGTGAGACATAATAGACTGTATGTGGCATGCAACTATAGCATTTAGGTCCAAATCTAATTTTATTTCTAATAAACTGGAGCATGTGTTCAATGTTGGACAGCAGAACTTTACTACCTCCAATGAATGGATTACTTCTGTAACAATAAACAATAACCAACAATAACAACAATAACCTGCATCACTATGATGAATCGCTACAGTCATACAAATCGCAAGTCTCTACAACTGTTTTGGTACCATACAGCAATGAACCTGTAGAGTGAGGAGACATTTAAAAAATATAAAACTGGAGCAGCAAAGTTACATGTGCAGTTTGAATACACCGGTATAATCCTTTTAAATGTGTGTGTGAGAGTGTGTGTTGCTGTCGCTGTGGCAATGAACCCCTGGCCCTCAGATTGCCCTCTGAACCCTCGGTGGCCTTGGAAGCAGGAATTCCAGTTAACACATCACAGATCAGTTTTCTTTTCTTCATGTTTTGTGTCTCTGTCGCTTCTCGCCCAAACGTCGGCCGGGCGTCGACGAGGCCTGACAGCCACCAGCCCTCTCCCTCCTCTGTTTTCCTGTCTTCTTTCTTCCCTTCCTTTCTCTCGCTCCTCTGTTTGGGCTCCTCTTTCTTGCCTCCTTTTCTGCTTAATTGAGTTGTTTGGCAGGCGGGCTTGTCAGACAGCGCCGTCTATGTGGGGAGTCTGAGGGGCAGGGGGGCAACCGCCATTGTGCTCCCAGAGACGGGTTAGTTTTTCACTGTTACTGCTGCATGAGTGAACATGGCCCAGATTAGGACGGGGGGGAGCTCGAGTAAAAATTAAGGAAATATTATGAGTAAATGTGTCTGCTTTAGTCCTGTCTATCTGCAGATTTTATAGTGTCACATAAAAACAATTTTTGCCAAAGCTATAACACATAATTCATTGTGTTTTAATAATAAGTATAATTAAATGACACTAAATACAAACAAATGCAACTTATATTGTCCAAAACATTCTGAAAAAATATTAAAATCATTGTTTGAATTTTGATTTCTTTGACGTCTGCATCCCTTATTTGATTTGGACCATTAAGAGATGAGAGTGTCTTCAGTTTTAAGTGCTCAGCAAACCCGTAAATATCTCCTCCCCATACGAGAGTGTAGAGTGGTGTGAAGAAGGCAAACACTGGCTGTGTGTGCAGTCATCAATCATCAGGACAGAGGAGAGGAGGATCCTCATTTCACTTTTTTTTTTTTACGCTGATGAGGATTTCAGATCACAAGAAATCTGCTGTGGTGAACATGTGGATTTCAGATCACATCAGGGGATTTGATTGTCCCACAGTATAAATAAAATGACTCATCACTGCAGATACAACTACCTTCTTACTTTGCATGGTTTGTTCAGAAAATAAACTCATGATAAAACCTACTGCCAATGTGTTAGATTTGCCATTTAAAAGGATTTTCTATCAGTGGTTTAGCCTGTTGTAACATATTTACATGACTGCTCACTATTTGCCTCCCAGTATGCCGTAATGCTTCACGCAGACATTTGCTTCACTTCATTTCAGTCTGAAAAAGGTCGACTTCTGGAAGAGAATTGGTAGTTAAGATACAGCACAGGCCTGAAATACCTCGTCCTAGTTATTCTCAGTTTAATGAAGTATTGTTTGTTGCTTGGGGAGAAAACAGAACGTCTCTTTCATTAAGTCTATTTTACTGTACTGTAATCCACTTCAACTATTGTTTTGATATTAAAGCAACATTGTGTAACTTTTCTAACATAAAATAACATATTTTAAATCATGTTGATGCTACAGTGACATGTAATCAGGTGAATGGTGTCTGTCATTCGTATGTCTGTTCTTGCATTACGTAACTTTGTATTCCGGGTACGAACTCCTGCAAAAAGTACAGAACACTTACATTACACACACACATTACACATTAAATCTTAGATTTTTATGAGGACACTGACTTCTTCTTGAGACACAGCAGCTGTGTGTTTGTGTTTAGGAAAGCAGACACCATTATTTCTGGTATAGGCCTCTAAGAACTTACATCTCCCTGCATCACATTATAAGCCTCTTGAAAAATCCTTCTAGTTCTTTGAAAGTGTATTCTGCAAAACTGAATCAAACCAATTGTTAATATTCTCCCACATGGAAGGTAATAAGCTGTTGTGAGGGGTAGGGATGAGCTATTTCTATTTTATTCTTACTTATTGGGATCATTACTTTCAGCCTTTCTATGTATTTTGCTGTTGTACGTGCTGTCTGTCTGGGCGGGGATTTTGTTACTAAAAATCAAAAAGCAGGAGCTATTCTGATCATTACTATGGTATCTGAGGTCAGAGAATAGCGCTATGTCACTCCCTCGACACAACAGTACATAACATAGAAGCCTCTACAGAGTCAGATAACAATGTCAGACCACTAAAAGGTTAAACATATGTCCTCGCTTGTAAAATAATAACCATTTATGGACATAGAGTAGTTGTGTCACTGTGATTGTCTATCAATAAATCCTCCATTCTCCTTGATCAAGCTTCAATAATCCTTCCAGCATATGACATCTTGGACTCCTGTGCACTGACTGAACTGACCACTGGTGAATATGATTCTCCACAACACTCACCACCAACTATTTCACTCATTCTGGTGAAACTGGATCATATTTTGTGTAGAAAATGTTTTCCCTCTGACGTCCTCCGGCTGCTCTGCATCAACTCTCTGTGATTTACAGAGTTTCCTGATGGACAGTGAAGTAAACTGCTGCCAACTGTAGCCGCTGTTAGCTCATGTTAGCTCAGTTAGTTAGCCAGAATTGTAACCAGATTCAGCTATTTCTATGGACGTAGCTAATGGTGAAGAGGCTGAAGTGTATGGTGACAAAGGAGTAGTAGTAAACAGCAGCGAAGTATTGCTGCGGTTAGCTAATGTTAGCTCAGTTTGTTATCTGTGCTGCCTGGACTGGCAATGTTGCATTAAAACTATAAATAAGATGTAAAACATTATGTAGCCTGGTGCATTATTCTCCTTGTTAGCATTAATATTTTTCTCCCCAAAGTAAAGACAACATTAGTATGCCGCAAGTTGGTGGCATATTTATAAAAATATTTCACTATTTAACAAATCTTTTTTTGTGGACTTGATGTAAGTCAGCAACGTTAACAAGGTGTCAGTTCGACCAAGACTGTTACAATGCAGGCCAAAGTACCAATATTACCCTTTAATCGTGTTGTTCTTCTTTAATCCTCTTGTTGTGTGTTGTTTGTATTTTGTGACTGTCGGAGAAGCACGCTCCTCTCTTCCCTCAGGGTCGATGAACCTGTCCATCTGCTCACACACACACCAAAACAGACAGCCAAGGGCAAAGGGGAGACTCTTTGTTTGCGTGTGTGTGTATGTGTTATAAATATGAGGTTTTTGAAGGGTTGGGTGTGTAGTCAGTTTACATGGTACAAGGTCTGGACCAGAGCCACTAGACTTCAGCTCCCTCCCTGAGGCTGCCCCACCTCTCCTTTACTCCTTTACTTTTAAATTGCGCGCACACACACACGCACACGCTCACACACACACACACACACACACTCACACACACACAGAAAGCTGCTCTGACAGCTACACTCACCTCCAAATACACACAAATACACACTTGTGCCATCAGACAGCCGCTCTCTTTCTGCTGACCAGCAGAAACCCTGAACGCCTCAACCCAAGGACAGTGTGTGTGTGTGTGTGTGTGTGTGTGTGTGTGTGTGTGTGTGTGTGTGAGCGTGTGTGTGTGCGTGTGTGTGTGTGCAGGAGTTGCTGGGGGCCACAGCTCACTCCTCCTCTCCTCCAGCCTGCTGGAATGCCAAAACCAGCCGGCAGGGTCAACGCAGGAGTCAAAACACTTCAGAGGAACGAGGAGAGGCCAAGCAGCGTCGTGCATTTTTATCACACAGGTACATGATTTTGACCCATTGAACAATAAAGCGAAATGACTTCACTTTGAAGGCTGGAAAAAGCTCCACCGTAAGTTAAAAGGTGGAGAACGTGTGTTGGCTGTGCTGCCTTAGAGGTCAGTAATGAGGGGAAACTCACCTGGATGCACTTGAACACTGATAAACAGAGCGTTTATCTTAGAAGTGGAGTTTAACAGAATTTTCTCTGTGTGTTTCATACAGAACCGGTAGAACAAGCTATATATTTTGTCTTGCCAGTCGGCTTTATTTCTATTTGGACACAAAAGTCAACAAAATCTGGACATAAATCTGGATATTTTTGACTTTGATTTCACTTCAAAAGGTCTTCAACCTTTTCCTTAAATAGTCAGCCAGAATATCTGTCATGGTTTTGGGTTTCTTGTTTAGTGTTTCCTGTTTTATTTTGAAATCCTCCTCTCTCCTCGTGTCTGTAACTTTACTTCCTGCTGTTGTCCTCGTTTCACCTGTGATTCGTTGCCCTGCCTCACTTGTGTATTTAGTTTTCAGTGTTCCTTGGTTTTAGTGGCAGTTCATCTTTGTATGTGAAGAGTTCCAGGTAGATTCTTCCTGTTTTTTGACTACAACTCACCTACAACCTCGCCTGTTGCATGGATTTTGGCAGTGGTCTTGTTCACTAACATTTGCTATTATACTGTTGTTCAGTATCAGTTCTGCCTCTCTCTCTCTCTTGGGTTCTATTCCTCGTGTTCTTGGTTACCCAGCTTGATATTTGAGACAGTAACATTGGCAACATTTTGGAACACAATAAATTCATCTAAATTAAATCATCTCAATTAGCAGATTCGTGTAAGGAAAGTTCAAATTTGTGTTTTTGCCACTTTGAAAGTGCTGACCTTTGAGGGAGCAAAGACAACCGCAGAGAGAGCCTTAAAATGATGAAATCTGTCACGTTAGCTGTGTCATATCATTTTGTATAACCCCACTCTGCTGAATGATAAACAATGCTAACAGATTTTTGCCCTTTGGCACAATTTTTCTCATGAAGAGAGCCAAAAACCAAGAGCAGGAACTGCACTTTTGTCATGAGGATACCCAAATTCATTTTACAGTTATTGTAGTAGTATAACTATTGTAACATTTTTGCTGAAAATGGTCTGTTTTTCAGATTAAAGTGAAGGAGACACACGTGTACAGTAGTCCACAGCATGATTAAGAAAGTTTTTAACATGATGTACATTTAAAAAAAAAAAATATGGACACTATGGAAAATTGAGAGGTAGTGCACCTTTCCGTGTGTTCAACAGAAAAAGGGTTTAATCTGTTGGATTTGGGTTGTTTATATAAGCATCATATTTTATTCTGAGTGTGAAAATAAAGAACTGGCAGGAACCAATGGGTACTGAAGGACTGCAGTGTGTGTCTGTGTTTGCGTATATGAATGTATGTGTGTGTGTGTGTGTGTGTATGTGTGTGTGTGTATGTTGGGCAGCGTACCCACCATCCTGAGTCCTCTGTTGGGAAGGGCATGGTCCATTCCTCCTGTGTGCAGGTGTCATGGCTGGACCTCTTCATTTGCATACATTTGCATGCTGTCAAACGGAGCTGCTGCTGACAGCTTCCAGAGCCGACTGTCTTCCTGGACCCCGGCCCAATCCTGTCGGCATGGTTACACGGCACGGTAAAAGCATGGCGCGGCAGGCTTGCGGCCAGGCCGATCAGCCTCGATGAGAGTTTCCAGGGAGATGTCTTTCAGCGGACAGGCGTCAACTCACACCAACGACCTCCAAATGTCACTGAGTGAGGACATGAACATAGGAGTACATGTATGTTGATATAAACCACTGTAGAGACACTTTGGACCCTTTTCAGCCAAACAGTACCCAGATAGTACCAGGACCTGAACTAGTGACAAAAAGTGCGTCACTGTTAACATTTCCACCACACCTGAAGACAATAACACCATCATCACATAGGTTTCTGTTTGTTAGACAACAATATTACTTTGGTTATGTAAGTGCAAGATTATGGTTTCAGTTAAATGTTAATAAATTTGTGCTTCAGCTCACTGCAGGCGTTTTTCCCCTAACCTAACCTTCATACTGAGACTGTAATCTTAAACCTTAACCAAGTGTTGTGAGTGCTTAAACTAGCCATGAGAATAATTTTCTAGCTGATATAATAATATAATGTTGAATATTTTGCTGGAAAAAAATGAGATATGTTGTCAGTGAACATTTTACTAATACTTTTAAGTATGAAAATATGTGACATGTTAATTAATAACATTTCATCACTTTGTTAATGGGAAACATAATGAAGCATAAAAATATTGACCGTCAATTATTAATACATTAACATGATTTATAGGAATCAGAATTGATGCACATTCATTCACATAGCAAGCGAGTGACTTAAGTAGTAAATGTAATGTAAAACACAAGCTGTACGATTAACACTGAGTATTATCAAACTCCACCCCAATGGCTCCAACTCCTTTTTGGGGTGTGGGAGCCACAACCCAGAAATTTAATGTAGGTTAGGACCCAAAAAAAAGTTCTGATAGTTCCTATAGTGGAAAGGGTTATGTCATCATCCAAGAGATAATCTGAGTTCACAGTGATACATGTCACTTCACGTGTAGAGAGAGACATTTTGGGGTTAACTATTTTGGATGTGAACTTCCACAAGCCCACTTGACCATGTGGATGAAACCTCCATCAGAATTGATGATATATGGTAAAGTACCTTATTGCCACTGAAAATGCTGTGTCAAAACTACAAACAAACTATCATCTTTCTTCAAGGATTCGAGAGCAGCAGAATTCATTATTCCGTCTTTCTTTCTGGGACTTTAGGAGGTTTCTCTCCTGTGTCCACTCCCTCCCTCCAACCTTAAAAATTAAAAAACAAACTGAAGGTGAGTCCACTATCCAATCTAAGATAAACTGCCCTTTACCCCCCTCCTCCGGCTTCCTTCTGTCTCCATCCATTCTGCTTTGGCAGTCATGCCGGGACCTTTCAGAATGACTTGTTTGGCCCCAGATTTCTGGACATTAGGCGCCAAGAGACACAGAAGCCAAAGAGTCAAACCGGGCTCTCTCTCCAGTTCCTCCCGCCCTCTCATCTCTGCCTCCTCGGCGGGTGTTTGTCATCCCCCGCTGAGCCAAACAGACGTGTGTTTACCAGTTTACTGTAGCTGGCCGGGGAGGCTTGTCGGTGTGCAGGCCAGCGCTTTGTCTCTCACACTGTGAAACACAACAGCAGTTAGACTTCTCCCTGACAGCATGCTAATCGTCTGATTTAACTCTCCCATGTTTAATCATGAGGAGAAATGAAGGGAGAGAGAGAGCGAAAGATTATGATAATTGGTTCAAAGTTCTTTTGTGTTGGATCCCATCTGTACACTTTTAGAATGAGGTGTCACTTTCAACACGTCTGTTTCTTTTCAGTGCACACAAACAAGCATACAGAAGACTGTAGCTTAATATAGTAAATTCTGGAAAATAATGGAAATGTTTTTCACTCTTACATTTTTATCTGAACCTTAAATGATGCCTGTGTCCTTTAGGATTAGTTTTATGTAAATCTGTCAAGAAGTAAATGCAGTACAGTGATCAATGTGTTAAGCTGCTCTCAAACATATTTGCATGGACACATACTGTTTTTACAATCACAGTAAGAAGTCACTGCTGCTCACACCTTGGCATCATTGGACCTGAGTGGGTGGGTGAGAGTGGGTGGACCAGTGCAAGAGGTCAGAGAGCAAAAGGGAGATGCTAGTTACAGTACATTTATTGGGGGTATCGTAGGTAATGAGAAGCATTTTGGTTGGTCGTGTGTGACAAGGTCTATGTTAAGGGGTATGGGTAAGCGAATGGCCAGCGTATGGTATAGTGTTGACATAGAAGATGATCTGGGGAGGAAGGAGAGGATGAGGGCATCGATCTGGCAGGTGGTAAGGGTATATCTATGTGGACCGATATAGTGGAACATCATCAGCATAGAGGCGGAAAATGAAGGATGTGGGAATGGAGGATATGACAACGTTTCACTGTTTATTAAAAACTGTCTAACTTAAATATATTAAATATGATACTGATTGCATGTTTGTCATACTCTGCTTTAGTGTGCAGTATGCCATATGTGTTGCCTTTGGTACGAGGCCTCTGCAAAATTACTGTTCTTAAATTTAAGGGTATTTTTCGCTCTTTTTTTTTTCTTAATCAGATTAATCAGATTTTTAATCAGTTGAAAACTAAAAGAAACTCTGGGAGAGAGCAAGGTGGGCCACTTGCCAAGTATACTTTGCCAGACCCAGTGACGTTGCAACCATAACCAGTGACGTTGCTAATGTTCCAGTTCATCTAAAAGGTGATGGATGGGGTTGAGTGTTAAGGTTGAGTGAAATTAACCTTTAGTTAAAGGTATAGTGAACAAAAGAAGACTTTAATAACTTATGGCCGAGGCAGGTAAACACAAAAATACATCAAGAAGCTGAGGAGTCCAGGCAAAAACCAAACTAAATCCAACAATCCAAGAAAAGTCCAATAAACTGTAGACCAACAAAGAAGAAGCAGAAGCAGATATATTAAACAATTGCCTAATCTAATATGGATGTGATGTTCTGGTGTTGTATTAGTATAATTAGGGATCCACATGTAGTCTATGTGTCAAAAAAATAAATAAATGTATAGTTACAACCTGTGTGATCTACTGATAATACAGGTTATGTTAACCTCTGGTTTATGGGTAAAACAGGGTCTTACATGTAGAATAAAGGTCATGTTTGGACATAAATTATTTGTCACATCCTTTTAATGGTTGACGTGATTGTTCACGAGGCAGCAGCATCATGGGAGTCAGAGGGAGTTTTGGTGCTCAGAACATGTGAGATTTACAGACACTACAGTGTGACGGGCCGCCACAACAATCCGCTCTCTCTGTGACACAGACAATGGAGGGACTGTTCAGCCACAGACGTACAAGTGTCCCGGCCATCTGTCTGCATACCCCCACAGTACAAACATTGTGCGACACACATACATACACACAAACACTGTTGCCACCCCCCAAAACACACAGCCACCCCACTGTCATACATGTGCTAACTGACACAGTGCAGAAATGTCCATCCTATTGAGTGATTAATATTAAAAACCTTGTTAGAGCTGTTTACTTTTACACATTTTCAGTCTGTTTATTTGGCTAAATTACTCATAATTAGTATAATAAGATAATGTCCTGTGCTTTAGCAAATGTTTAGTCAATTGACAAATTTCAGACTCATTTGGCAAAACAGAATATCAAATATTTTTTTGTTTAAGCCTCTCAAATGTGAAGATCTCTGTTTTATATGATGGATTTTTGAATATTTTGGGGGTTTGGACTGTTGTTCAGACAAACAAGCAGAACGTGAACATGTCACTTTGGATTTTGTCAACAAAAGAAAACCTGGAAGACCAAAAATGACCTGTTGCTGAATCATGATGGACAATTGTGAAGAGAATCAGCAATACAAACAATATCTGAACGATGTGAAATATAATATATAGACTGATAAATAATGCAAATAATAGTTAGTTGCAGCTCTATGTCATTCACAGAAAGATTAACATTATAACAATGACCCAGTGGCCCATAGCAACACCAAAATAATTCCTCAGTTAGCAGTGACATGGTGAAGATGAACTAAAAACTTTGTCAGGGGGCATCCCTGTGTTTCTACTGACACACTCACACACACACACACACACACACACACACACACACACAGAGCTTTAAATCTAAAGAGACTATATATGGAGTAGGGACAAAGGGTGTGTATGTGTCTGTGTATGCCCACGTGTGTGTACCAGCAGAATAAGATCAGGTCACCATACAGTCTCAGCGGCAGTTGAGTATTGAAAGGCTGCTGTGTGTGCATGTGTGTGTGTGTGTGTGTGTGTGTGTGTGAAAGAGAGAGAACACAAAAAGAGAGAAAGAATAGAGAAAGAAAGTCTGTAGCCTTCAGACACATCCTGCTTTTCTGTCTAAGGCTTTGCATTGTGTGTGTGCATGTGTGTGCTGTGTTTCGATTATTCTCTTATTGGGAGGAAAATATTCAGTGTCAGGCAGGTTTAAAGTAACAAAAACATGATATTACACTTTTGTGTTAAGTGGTTAAGACTATAGGCTATTGTCGTATAAGATATGGAGATACCACATGGGGACAAGAACTGTGACTGGTCAACTCGTGGTTTCTCCTGCAGGTTTCTGCTGGCAGTGGAGATTGCTAAGAGTAAAGACAACATTAAGAAAGTTTAAGACAGACTCAGTCTTTTCCTTTTCAGAAACAACCATTTCACTTTCAGTGAATGAATGTAGACACACTGTTTACACTGCAGTCGTCTTTTATTCAGTAATAAGACCAGGCAAAGTGACGTCATAAGTTATCTGGAAGTAATTCCAATTTCTACTGTTGCTTTGTATCACAATATAAGAAAGTAAATGAATGAATAGATGACGATGATGATGATGATGGTGATGATACTTTATTGTCAGTAAGTCTGAAATTGTATTAACACTTTATATGAAGACACATCATATACACATAGTGTGTTATGGGGACCTTCATAGTGAATTATAATGCATTCACACTCATAAACACACATAATGTTTTCTGATGTCATGAAATATTATAGATGTGACTTATAATGAATTATAACATGGTGCTCTTGATTAGTTATAAACTAGAGGTTGACTGATGATTATAACACATTATGACTACCTATACTCACCTATATACACAGCTCAACAATCAACTGTAGTAAGAACTTATAGTGTGCTATAACAGTCCATGCAGTGTCATAAGTTATCGTTGTGCTAATTAAAGTGAAGTAAAGTGTTTTTTTAGTGCATTTTTAGTCAGACACAAAGCTAGCTCACTGTAGTCACTGTATTACAGTCACTGTAATCAACCAAAAGCTCATAAATTTCATAATACTGAGGTAGTTTTAGCTTTGGGTCTTAGCTAACAACATCAAACACACTGCCAATACACAGTAATGTGGACTGCAACCACACTGAGAGCTATTCTAATGTCGCTACCATGCTAACACCACTGGAGGCAGTAAGTTAAATCTCAGCAATCGCTGATCAAACATGGACGGTTGTAACGCAGCTTTCAGCCACCAGTGGCAGCACTGAGCATGATGCTGCTACAGAGCACTCAAGTCACTCTACGAGGAAGAATTCCTGCGGCGTCTTTGATTTAGCATGGGTTGCATTGATATCAGTGGGTGTTTAATTCAAATGCATAACGTAAGCAGTCACACATATGAGAATAATGTGTAAATTTCACATCGGCTTCTGTTGCCATCCACTAAACCAGATTACTTCTTGCTCAGTAGGATACACAGAAACTGCCATTCATGCTGGTTTTGACTAGTGAACACAGGCTTGTTTTGTGTGTGTGTGCATGTGTGTGTTTTGTCCTTATTCAGTCTGTGATACAAAGACAAAGACAACAGAGCCTGGGCTACGAAACACACACCTGCACCCAAACTCACAGAGGAGACACTCATGTGACAGTGTGAATGCTGTCGCTTCTTTCTTTCCGTCTTTCTTTAATTCTTTCTTTCTTTCTTTTCTCAGACTATGAGCGACATGCTGACGCACTATAATCTGCGTACCATCAGCATACTGTATACAGAGACGTCCCTGTTTTCAGTATGAGAGACAGTTGGCGGTAACAGTGTAAATCACAGTGAGTGCTGTCACAGTGAAGGAAGCAGAGGCACATTCACTGTCTAACAGATGGCTCATACATGCTGCTGAGCCTGGAACCCTTCTATTCTCACACTCAGACTTTTTCAAGGAGTAGAAACTGTCTCAATGCTCGTCTGTTCTATTTCATTCTTCCAGACCGCCAGATGGCGGTGCTTTAGCGCTGGATGTCTCCATCATCATGCACAGGTCGAGTCATTATACCGACAGTCACCTGTGCCATGATGTAGGGCGCACTCCCCCACATCATCAGGCAACATGTCTCTTTTATATTCCCTCATTTGAAACTCCCTGCTTGTAACCTTGTAATCTGAAGGTTGTTGCTTCATTTCTTCCCGCAGCTAGCTGTTTTTTTCTCTCTCAAACTTCTTTATCTGTTTCTTTTAGACGGACAGCAGTGATCTCGAATGATAATGGGTAGTGGAGTCAGTGTCGTGCCAGAACCGGAGCTGGACAAGCAGGTAGTGTAACTGGGCTGACGCCTCGCTGGGCTTCTTGCTTCTTCTTGGGCTAGTAAGTAATATTAACTGGCTGCTATGTCTTGTGTTGTTACACTTGCTTGATGTTTGGCTGTTAGCAAAATCACAAAAATACCAATTTGTACGCAATGCTTTAATGCTTTAAGGTACACGGTATTATCTAATTCGATCCTACATGGGGGACACTGCACTTGGTGGTCTTGACTACAGCACTGCTACATGTAAGTTCAATAAAGTAAATGACCTAACTTAACATGAGGTTTTTAGTGCTTACACAGTGCTGGACTTTCTAAAACAAAAGCAGCTGATTCCAAAACTGTTTCATACAGGAAGCCAGCAATGTTATGTATTGAATATCTGCAAAGAGCTTCTGTGTCATTTTACTGTGTTTCTGTATTTTCATCATTCTCTCTCTCTCTCTCTCTGTATCTCTCAGTATCTCTCTCTCACCGTTAGAGATGGAAACATCAGACTAAAGTTCACAGAGCGCTGTGCAGAGTGCTGCTGTGCTCTGTGTGAGCTCTCACAAAGTGAAGCTGGTCAAGGAGAAAGCTACAGATCCATTCAGTCACTGAAATGAATCATGATTTATTAATTCTAACTCTACTGTACACACTATCACTGCCTCTATGATGCCTGACCTCCCTCTCACTCCTCTCCTCTCCTTACTTGACATAGTAATTATAAGTAATATTATCAAAATCCTATACATATTGTGTTATATTACTTTGTTACTTCTATAAGTGATATATTAATGTAACACGTTGCCTTGAGCACAGCTCAATAGTACTTGGACTACAAACAGAAACCAGTATGCTTCTGATACCAAAATCTTGCCTACAGAGTCCTGTGACTGTTATTTATTTTTTTGTCTTGATTACAGTGATACTTGCGATTTATACTACATTTAAACATAATTCTTTTAGTTTCTTGATCTGTGTACCAACACACACAAAGTGACAGACCTGAGATATATATGAGCTATTTTCTTAACCATGCACGGCTCTAAGGATGACACTGCTGGTGTTTTGGTCACTTTGGTCAAGACCTTTGATAGTATAAAGAATGGATGTCGTATCTATGACTGACTTGAAACTAGAGACTGACTTGTTGTGTAGCCAGCCTCAAGTGGACATTCAAGGAACTGCAGTTTTTAGCACTTTACTTCACAGCCATGTTTGCCGCTTGGTCCAGACTGAAATATTTCAGCAGCTACATGATCAATTCCCATAAATGTGGGGGAGGCATTCATGTATCAAAGAATGGAGGCACAAGGAGGTCAGAATTTCACTTTAGCCATTCCTTTGGTAGCCTCCCCCATACTTTGTGATTCTGCTGAGCAAATGTTAGCATGCTAACATGCGTAAATGAAATCATGAACATGGTGATCATGCTAAACATCAACATGTAAACATTATCATTGTGAGCATGTTAGCATGCTGATGGTAGCATCTCGCTCAAAGTGCTGAAAATATTTATATTCTGCTAAAAAACAAACAAGAACAGTCAAACAAATTGGATCAAAGAGGTTTTTATGATCATCGCAACGTAAATGACAGATCAGCACTCAAAACTATAGAGATCCATGTCTGGATATTGTTTCCCAATTAGCTGGAAAGGCAGTCATTTCTGCAGAGACTGTTGCCAACATCTGAAACAACAGCCAGTGTATTTAGCAATTAGCTGCAGTGTGGCCCGATGGGAGTGGGAGGGTCCTGGCAGAGAGAGAAAACATCAGGGACGGACCTGGAGACGGAGCAGGGTAGAGACGACTAATTTCCCTCAGGAGGACTCAGATGCACACACAAGCAGGAACGCATGAATACAAAATGTATACGCACATACAGACATATGCACACAGACATGCATTCAGCCACAAACACACACACACACACACCACCTCTTTTGGTCTTTGATAAAATCCCAGGGGAGTTCAGGGTTGGAGCTAGTAGCTGCAAACCCAGTGTTGACCAGTGTGTTGTCGTGTATCTCTTGTTTAATGAGGAGGTGCCAGTCCTACCAGTTAATTTACCACAAGACAATCGCACACTGACTCACACTGACATTTATAGGCAATTAGGACCTGCCTGGGAAAAGTGTGTGTGTGTGTCTGTTTGTCTGTGTGCATCTGTGCGTGTGTGTGTGTGTGTGTGTGGTAAGAGTAGTGATTAGGTCAACATTTTTATCAGTTCATAACTGACACAACAGTCCTGTAGCTAATTTTGTTTGCATACAGATAATGGGGAGACATTCTTTTAATTGCATCATGACTTGTAGACATTAAATTCTGTGTATTTTACCAGACTTGTAACCAGTACAAGTATCTATGGGGGCATTTTTACAGACACACACACACACACACACACACTGACACACACACAGATACAATGTGACTTTACTGTCATGGAGTTGGTTTGTGTATTGATGTAAATGTATTGGGATTATTAACTATATATTTTCTACATCTTGTTTTTGAATACTTGCATGTAGCATGTTTTCTTATCTGTAGATGTTTTAATCCTTTGGGTCAAAACTTATGAGTATTATTATTATTCATTAATATTATAAACTCAAGCTCATAGCTAACAAGTTAAGTAAAGTTTATTTACATAGTTTCCCTCAAAATTCTTTACAATCTATTAGGGTTGTGAACGATAAACCGATGCGACCGGATATTTGGTTTAACAAGTGAGAGATACGGCTGCGTCGGTAGCAGCCTCCTCAATCGATACGAATTAGCCATGAATTCCTAGATGAATCGGTTGTAGAGTCATGGATCGGGTATCGCAAGACTTGGAATCGGTTGGCGGCTTCACACTTTGCGTCAGCGTCTCTAAAACAACGCGAGAGCTGAAGCTGCCCGCTAAACGATTCTCGGGCGAACTCCATAGCTGCCCAGCTGGCGTTACCATGAGTGATAGACAAGTGACAACAAGGAAAATGGAAGAATGACAGCGCCAGCCTGACCGATGGAGGTGATAATGCACCTTTGTTACCTACCTCTAGTGTTCAAAACACTATGCTCAGGCTGAAATGTTGCACTTTGTAATTACTTTGTTTGTTTCTGTGTTACTTTTACCTCTGGAGTTCCCTTCCAACAAATGATGTTGATTCAGCCAGACTTTTTTTGGTTCATGTCCAAAAATAAATACATTGACATGTGATTTTGTTGTTGTTCTTTTTTTTAATTTTATTTTTGCCAGTGCCATAAAGCAACAATGCTTGGGGATATGTGCTCTTTTACATATTTGAAAGGAAAATATTGTACTGTACTGTAAGATTGTCACTTTCATAGAATTGGCTTCTTTATTTTATAAAATATCTACAACAAATATTAACCGTAGAATCAAATCGAATCGTCTGTAATAAAAGTATATCGTTTTTGAATCGTATCGTAACCTGTGTATCTAGATGCGTATCGAATCGTTTATCACAGAGAGATGTGCAACCCTACAATCTATACAACTTGACATGCTCTATCCTGAGACCCTCCATTTATTTAAGGGAAAATCAACAGAGGGTGAGATCTCTCTGTCTGACAGACGTAGGTGTCTTATAAACCGAATAAACATAAGCCACAGTAATAGAATTACAATATGGACAAAGAAAATAACAATGTCAAGTAAGCACATGATATATAATATTAAATAACCAGTTTATTGTTTATTATTTATTGTTAAAAGGATCCCCATTAGCTGTCACCAAAGTGGGACGAGCTAGTCTTCTTGGGGTCCAAAAAAAATAAATAAATAAATCACACCACTGTGTAGCATTTAGTGGTTTAATTGCTGATTGTGACCCCCTCACATCACTGTCTCCTTCCTAGAATAAAGGAGCTAGAGTCAGAGTTTGGTTTGTCCATTCTGGGCTACTGTAGAAACATGGAGATTCAACATGGCTGACTCTGTGGAGGAGGACCCACAGCATCTGTAGATATAAAAGGTTCATTCTATGGTAAGAAAAACATAACAGTTATTATTTTCAGGTGATTAAACATGAAATTACGGATACACGATCATAAATGAAAACATAGTTATGAATGAATATTATATGGCATCTCTGCCATATTCTGTAAATATAAAATATTTCATACTTGTATATAGAGTAGCTGTTAGCTGGAGCCAAACTATTGCTGAACAGGTGAGATACGTGCTGGACAGACTTCATCACAGAACAGAAACTCCTCTGGCCTGGATGTAAGTGCACAACAAAGGGGTAATGTAACTTGTTTTATTTGCTATGTTTCAAACCTGCATCCCAAATGGAGTTAGTACTGCAAGCCTCTGCCACCCACAGTTACCCATCACGTCCTTCACTCTGCAGCACCACAGAAACATTTAAATGTTTCTTTGGAAAAACATAATTCCTCCTGACCACATCCAAAAGTGCAAAATGAACATTCAGTAGTTTCGGCTGCAGAGCATCAAAGTGATGAATTGAAGACGCGAATGTGGTTGTGCAATAGTGATGAAAAATATTTTGTATGTAGAAAAAAGGAGAGCTAATTTTAAGTGGGCAAACATCACTTAGAAAAGCTGAAAAAAAGACATTAAATCCTCTGAAAAGTTCCATACATATCCTCAATAGAAACCCAGGATCACTTCATTTCTGGATCAAAAATGTTCCTTAATTTGCCATCTGTTTAGAAAAACACTTAATTGCTAATAAAAGTAAATTAAATGACAAATATAAAGCACATAAAAGAATACAAACTTAATACAGTTGGGCATATTTAGCGTATTATGTTTTTAAAAGCTTTTGGGCCTTTTAAGGTAAAAAAACATATTTTTTTTAAATTGCAAAAATCATCTCCAAAATCTGTATATCACCAAACATATTATAAGTACTTTTCTATCAAAATGCACATTCAAAGTGTCTCAGAAACATGTTTCATGGACGTATTTATAAAAACAAGCGCTTCATATTTCGGGTCCTCAGATGAACCCATAGAGTCTCTTACAGCAGCGCTGAGCGGTGTAGCAGCGACTGCCTGGAGGCTCATATGTGATGTAATGCTGCTTGCATCACACTGTATCTCCCCCAGCTGATGACAGTCAGGCCTGTTTCCCCTGCCAGCACATCCCAGCTGCTATGAGGCAATGTAGTCTGCCAGGCACAATACGGCGTGTCAGCCCTCAACAATGGAGGACTTGTGCTCCCTGGATGGCATCATTGTCACAGTTTTTTTTTCTTCTCTCTCTTTTTTTGGAGGGAGGGCTTTGTGAGTTGTTGTTGTTGTTGTTTTTGTTATTGTTATTTTAGCTACATGTCTCTCTAGGTTAGCCAGTTATTAATCCATGCATTGTTGGATGGGAGACAATAGATGCAGTGCGCGGCTCATGCACAGACTGGATGTGGGTCATGGGAAGAAGACGAGGTATGATATGTGTCGTGGGATTGCGGAGGATCTGTACTTTGGGTTCAAGGGGGTCAGTAGGGTAGATACAGTACCCCAAACTGAAATCACCTAAAGAGTAAACCAGAGCTGGAGACTTGAGTTGGGGACTATGCAAAGAGGAAATAAGACAATTATCCTCTCATGAATGAAAAGTTCAACCACAGAGGGGGTTCAGCTGCCATATCAGTTCTTGGTGTGGTATGAACAGAAGTGGTGACTGAAATGAGAAAACTTTGGATATTTCTACATTTTAGCATTTACTGTTATCCCGGAATTCGTACAGCTGTTCAGCACAAAGTTACAGACTGCCAGGAACCACATAAATCCGAAAAATTTACTTGACTCTCGACTTGGACTCCTTTAGATCTAATTTAATTTTTGAAATTTTCACAGTTTTGTTTTATCAAATAATAAAATAAGTTCAAATGAGAATAAAAAATGAGCTCATCATGTTAATTGCTAAAATCTGCAACATATTATCCCAGCATACAAGAAAAAATCCAGAACCTTAATTAGTATCATTGGTAACACCTGTGTTATTTTACTAATACTACCACTGCTAGCACTATTTCATGGCCAAAGACACAGTAAGATGTGTTATCCTAGCTGATAAGGGTCAAAACTTTGAAATATGAGGCCAAAGTCAAAAAGATATCAATCCTTATATATGTTTACAAGTGAAGCCTATACGAAAGTGCCAAAAACTGCAGTTCCTCAAACGACCACTTGAGGCTGGCTACAGAACATGTCAGTCCCCATGTTAAAATGTCCAACTTCACAGCAGAAATAAACATGTTTACAGCCTGGTACAAAAAACAGTTTTGGTCTCTATAGCTAATTTCCTCATTCATGACAACTGTACTGAGGGTGAATTATTATACAACTCACCTGTTCAAATTATATTAAGACTTAATGTTATGCAGAATTAACAGCATGGCTGCTTTGATTCACAGGTAGGTGCTGTTACAGATGCTTTGTTTGAGCAAACAGGCGTCATTCAGCCCGCCTCAGGTCCAACGATGATCCACGTCTTTGCCAATTTTTAGATTAGCCACCCGGAGGAGGAAGAGCCAGGACTGCCAATATGTTGGTGACCAGAATCATCATACTCTGAGCTTCACAACAGCTCTTCAGAAACCTGTGGGTGACGTCATGCATACGCTGTCCATTCTTTTTACTGTCAGTGGTTTGGTAACCAGTGAGGGATTTGTCATGGAAAAACACATTTCCTTTAATGGGTAAGAAGTGTTTTGATGAGTTGTGTCTCAGTGGAGCGAGTGATTGTCAATTAACCCATTGTGTAATTATGTGTGTGTTAATACTCCACAGAAAGTCTCTCTAACAATCTGTGTAACGAGCCTCTCTCCTATAACAGGTGCCTTCTTAATGACACACTGGTGAGTCCCTCAAGTGTGGACCAGGTTCAAAATGCATGTTGTTTTACTATTACCTCGATAGGCCAAAACTGACTCTTAATGTATATTTTGTGACGCTGTCATTCAAAAAGTAGTCTATTTATTCATTCATTCTCTATAACCACTTATCCTTATCAGGGTCGCAGAGGGCTGGAGCTAGTCCCAGCTGACGCTGGGCAACAGAAAGGGTACACCCTGGACAGTTAATCACAGGGTGAGACATAGAGACAAACAACCATTCACATTTACACCTACAGCAGCGAAGAGTCACCAATTAACCTCTTATCCTGGAAGCTGGGGTACCCAGAGAGAATCCATGCAGTCCTTGCAGGAAAGTCGCAGCCAGGTAGTGGGTTCAAACCCACTTGCCGTTAAGCAACAGTGCTAACAGTGCTAACCCATACACCACCACATTTTACATTCAGGCAGGATTTGTTTTAGGTTTAGAGTTACAAAGTGAATTGTGAGTGTGAGGTGGAGGTTTGGAATACTGGGACTATCTGCTGAAAATCAAAGTGAGTTTGAGTTGCTTCTACATTCACTTTTTCATTTGAATGAGAAATGATATGCTACTTCTCCATGCAAGAGTTACAAATGTTCACTTTTAAGTAAGTGTAGATTGGTTTCAGTATAAATGAATTAGTCTCTTTTCTCACAGTTAGATGATATAATGTCGCACTGATCCAGCCCAACCCAGCAGCAAATTGTTGGTCACGATTTTACAGCCTCAGAGGGCTGATCCACTCACTTTTATCAATGCATGGCTACCCCTTGTATTCTGCATTTGTTGAATTCCACAAAAAATTAAATTTGCCGATTAACAGTGGGGGCAGTACATTAACGTTTGAGGTGAGGTCAGCGAGAGAGGTTTGCTTAAGGTTTGCACAACTTAGTTAAGTTGTGTTTGGGTCAAAATAACTGTTGTGTTGAGGTTAGGGGACATTCATTGTGATGGGCCCAAAAATTAACATGTCGTGGACCAACAGTCAACAAAGAAACATCGTTGAGTGTTGGTTGGCGACAAACACTTTGTGGTATGGTATGGTAACTACGGTAAGTGAACCATTGTTAGTACATCACCTCCCTCTAGTGGTACGTGGTGGAATCTCTGAAATACTTTTTAAAAATATAAAACCGCATGACCGTGATTCAAGTTTTGCTTTTCCAGCCAGCTACCTGGTTACGTTCATACATCCATGATTAGTTACAGGATAAAATGTGAGATCATAAGTCCCAGTAAACACTACAATCATGTGTGTTGGATCAGGAGTACCCCCTTTCCACCAAATTAGCTCTGGTTCTTGAACCGGTTCCATTCAGGATTCTACAAATAATCTTCTCAGTAGGAATAAACCTGCGTTCTGTGTGTTATAGCTGAATAGGGTCGGCCTGCGACTGTATTTTAACGTGTGTTTTGATGTCATAATGTTGTTAATACTTTCTGAGGTGGTACGCGGTGTACAAAGTTTGAGAGACTCTGCTCTAGAATAACATCTGCCGACTTCTTCCTTTGCTGTCATCCAAAGTACTGCGACAGCCTTACCATGTACTCCATCTGTACCGATGTTAGCGTCACGAGCTGAAACAATGTAGTCTTGGGGGACTCTATTTTCGCTGCAGTTCACACTTCCTGACACAGTTGATTACAAAGTCCACTCAGAGTATTAAACTTATTGACACAGACCCGAGACCTGCAGCAATACTCTGTATCCAGCCCAGTTAGAGTGAGTAGAATTTGATCCTGGGTAGACTTGGGTTCAAGCTCAGGTCTCAGTTACCCGGGGCTGTGAAGGCGCATGAAGCAGAGTATCTGTCCTCTTTTAGTCTTTCAGCCTCACACATGTGTTGTCACAAAGTAACTCCTGCTCTGCCTCCCCTCGCCTTCTCCCCCCCCCTTGCTCCCCTGATGTAAACTTAAAGTCATAATCCCTCCTCCCCTCCCTCACCCCTCCATCTCACCAGGTCCCCTGAGTTTTGCCCGTCCTCATTAGCGAGTATTTTTCCCATGTTTGTTAATTGTGTCCTGCTTTTTGCACCACCTGCCCCTCCTCCCCTCCCTCACCCTCTCTTTTCCTCCTTCCCCTCTCTCCCTCTCTACCTCTCTCTCTCTCTCTCTCTATCTCTCGTGCCTCCCCTGCTCATCTGTGCTCTCTAACAGCCACTAATTGTCATCATAAGGATGCGTTCGCTGTCACAACTGGAGAACAGACTGCAGACCGACAGTGTGCAGCCTGGCTCCTCTGGCCCCTGGAGGCCTCTGCACTGGTGTCTGGGGGCCCAGAGGACCTTGGCAGGCAGGAAACCTCCCTCTGCAAGTGTAGCTAATGAAGACAGGAGGAGGATTTGACCTGGCTGAGAGAGACAGAGAGAGAGAGAGGTGGTGAACTCAACATAGGCAAACTGGGAATTAACTGTAAATGAGAGGAAGGACAGATAGGTATAGTGGCTGCCTCACATAACAATACAATACTACAGCAACAGAGCTTAAACAGACAATAACAGACAATGACTCTTGACTCATTGACTCCAAGACCTCCATTTGTTTCTGTTATTTACTTTCTGTCCTGTCTTAGTATGTTCAGTCATGCAGCCTCAGGAGAAGCTCAAATCAGAATTTACAATCTTTGCGTCAATATTGAACTTCTGGATTCATGTGTCTGTTTGCTTCCGTCACTTCTCTGCATTCCCACTTTTTCTTTAAGGTTAGAAAATCATTCCTCCACAATCACACGTACTGCATGAAGTACGAGCACAGATAAGCACTGAGATGCGCTGGAGGCTTGTGGCGGATACAAACAAAGACACCTCATGTTGATTTTTCTTTTTGTTGCCTTGTTTGTTGCTTAATTTATTGTGAAGCTGAGTGAAACGTGTCATGTTTTTATGAGCGAACCAGTAGATAATCTTGTCTTGAGACATTTTCTCCAATTTCATAGCCACAATTTTCCCCCAAAATAATGTCAAATTGGAAAAAAAATTGACATGAAATAGTATGTAAACACACGTGTTACCACTGATACTAATTAAGGTTCCGTTCTATTCAGGTTCTATTTACTGAACCTTAATTAGTATCACTGGTAACACCTGTGTTTATCTACTATTTCATGTCAAAATGGCTGCTGTGAAAAAGCTCTTTTTTGCATAATGAATACTCCTGCAGAACTCGTACCAAAGACAACTTGTGTACAGCAAACAAGAAAATTAAATACATTTAACATGATGCTGAATGCATGTTTGTCCTACTTTTACAACAGGTTTTTAATAAACACTGAAACATTGACATATCCTCCGTTGCCACATCCTTCATTTTCCCCCTCTATGCTGACGATGCCCTGCTCTATCTATTGATTATATATACCCTTACCAATGATACTAGCTAAGGTTCCTTTCCATTCAGAGTCAAACAGAACATGTACCCAGGTGTTGTTTTGCAGGGCATTACAGAGATCTTAATAGGTTCCTCAAGTCATTTTTACTCACTGGAGCTCAATAAAGATCATGATTATCAATAACGTCCCAGCAGTTTTTTAAAGAAATCTATTGGCAAAGACCATTTTTTAAATCAGAAAACTTGCAAATTAAAAAAAACAAAAACAAAAAAATGTCATCTAATTAGAGACTGCAAATGAATTGCAGTACAGATTGAGTATATTAGGTTGGTTTAAAGTTGACATTAGGTTACTCCTGTGTATTTTTCTTTCAACTTCAGTGAATGAGTGAGTACGCTGCAGATTGCTGTTTGTGTGTGTTTGTGTTTGTGTGAAGGTAAGCATGTGTCCTCCACACATGCACATGTTAGTGTATGTGTGTCTGTTTGTGTGCAAGTGGGAATTTGTGCTTTGTGGCATGTGTGCCCACAGCATGGGGCCATGGCGGGCCCCGTGCCGGCCAGCTGGAGGCTCAATCTGTTGAGGGGGTCCGCTGCTCAGTGGTGGGAGGTCGGCCGGACCCATAACGACACCCCGACCATTTGCCCCGGCCTCCCCTCTGACCAGAATGTGCCGCTTGGCAGGCCCAGCCAGGGACTGACAGCTCCGCACAACCCAAACCACAAGACACCGTGGAGGAGGAGGAGGAGGAGGAGAAGAAGGAGGAGGAGGATGGCGAGAGAGATACAGGAGAGGAGGAGGTGAGAGGCGAGGATATGGAGATGGTGGCAACTTCAGGGGGGAGAGAGTGGGAGACTGCTCACAGCAAGGCAGCAAAAACAGCAGCAGAGCAAAGTCCAGGCACACTGCCAACTGCAGAGAGAGGCAGATTAAGACAGACAGGTAGGCAGAGAAAAAGTTTAAAGTACAGACAGGAGAAGACAAAGGAGAGAAGAAGTAATGAGTGTTTGACTTTTCATTTATTTGGAATCAGGGATGGTGGAGGGAGCAACAACATTGCAACATTGCATATAAGAGCACTAACTTTAGCTTCAATCCTCAGCTGCATCTGTGTTTGATGATAATAAAATAATAGTCCGTATGATTCCTAGATGCATAGACTACCTCTACATTAAGCCAACTAAATGGTAAAACACAGTTTTCATGTGAAAATTATAATTAGGGTTTCCGGGTCATTTTAGAGGAGACCTCTGTCCACAGTGAAACACCTGACAACGTGCAAACTAAACTAAGTAAATCTCTCCTCCGTCACTCACTTTGCAGTTTTCAAATCTGCAGAAGTGCTGATTAATCACAACAGCTGTATGATTCGCTGCATCAACGTTTAAAATGAACGATTAGAGAAAAAGTCGTATGACAGCTGCAGACAACAGGTTACTCTGTCAACCAGCCTCCTGCTGCTGTCAGTGGTCTGCTGTGCTGTGGGTTAACTCTCTGGGGTCCTATCCATGGCCCTTTATTGTGTATTATTTATTATATTTTATAATCATTTTAAAAAGATAAACATCAATCCAGGTCATCGACAACAGCTTTGCTGTGAATATTCGCATTTAAAATTAACATCACAGAGAAATTAATTTTGAAATAACTAAATGCTGTATTTTTAACTTAGTCACTGAGCCTTGTCTTCAGATACACAGTCTGGAGGGCATTTTGGAAAAGCTCCATTTTGGTGGGAGAAAAACATTATTTTTGTCTGGACGGAGCTCTTTTAAACATGGAACTGGCTCAATGTGGGCCTAGACTAAAGACAGTTTCTGTCCGGTCGAGCCTCAGGTCCACAGTTGTACACAATGAAAACTAAATGAAAGGAAATGGAATTGGGGCTTGAATGTCCACTGTGTCACATTTAGTGCGCTCTATTTACTGAATATGGCAAAAATTGTATATCATATAGCATATAAATACCTAAAAATAAGAATATTTTGTTACCCTGTTATCTACAAACACCATGGGTCCACCAAACTGAACTGCCATATTTCTACAATAGCCCAGAACAGACAAACTAAACACTGCCTCTAGATCGAGCATTTTTCTGGAGTTTCTCCTTCACACTAGGGTAGGGTAAGGTGGTACACTAGTCCTTTAAAGTCACTCTAATATTACACAGAAATATCATTCAGCATAAAACCACACCAAGTACATATATGACATCTAAACCCTCTCTGTGATTATGTTTAGGATAGTTGCGTTTATCTGCTTCACATAGTCTCTTGTTATTATAATGTTATAATTTGCTTTGTTTTGTTGTTTTAGTGAAGTTGTGTCTCATAAAGCTGACTCTGGCTCACAGCCTGTTCAAAATGTACACACGATACACTTTTGGAACACAATCCAGCAGTTTGGATTCATTATGATAATCATTTACCTCTTATTTTGCAGTGCTGTATCAGCAAGCTACAATCTGCAGACATATTTTACCGATGGCATCTTTCTATATGAGTTTTTGTCTCAGTCAAACTACTTTAAATGTCACGTGTTAAAAACAGCTGGCCTATATTGACTTTTCCCTGAGCTGTATCCACATCATTTTGTTGTGTAGGTGTGTGTGTGTTTGTGTGTTTTGGTTCCCTCTGTGTGCTGCTCTCTCTGACAGTTTGATGCAGGGCACCGGGGTTACATCTGAGGGAGTGTTTTTAGCGGTCACCAGTCTACAGAGGGGACGCTAGCTGGCACCATCTGGTCATGAGATCCAACGTTTATCTGGCACAGTCTTGGCCAATGTCCATACCTGCTTGTTCCACACACACACACACACACACACACACACACACACACACACTTACTGGGGGTCAAGCTACCCTAAACGACAGGCTGAGAGCAGATGTCCGTCAACCCTCCCAGTCCAGTTAATTAAGCAGCATAACAAACAGCAAGGAGACAACGCACACACACATACACACACGCAAGCCATACTGTACATGCCCACAGACAGCCCAACGGCAGTTTGTCCTTACTGGAGAGCAAAAGAGAGACAGCATGGATAGCCACAATGGCAGTGTGTCTGTGTGTGTGTGTGTGCGTGTGTGTGTGTGTGTATTTCTATACAATATAATGATATATTGTTGTATTTAACAGTTATTATGGATTCACAGAGAGCTTTTAAAAGGTTTTAATTGGAAGGTTCTGTTTACTGCTCTCGAGCCATGAGCCTCTTTTCCTCCTCAGTAGATGAGTGGTAAGTCCTTAATGGGGCTACTTAGCTAGCTGCTACCACAGTACACAGGTAGAACTGTCTTTGATCAAACATGATGGTTCATGTATATTTCAATCGATCTGTGCATTGTGAAGAGTTGGGCGTGGAGTTGGTCTGATTACAGACACAGGCTCCTTGTTCCATGTTCCTCCCTCTTTACCACCACATAAAGACAGCATTAGGTACATGAAGATCACAAAAGACCTCCCGCTGGAAGTAGAAATGAAATGCCATGCTGCCTCAGAGTGATTGGAGCTTCATTGTTGTTCTATTTTGTCGTGTTTTCTTACATTTACGTTTAGTCATTTAGCTTTTATGCAAAGCACAGGTACAGTGTGACAAGGACATGATAGTGCAGCAAGTACTGTATTAGTTGCAGAGGGGGATAGATTTAGCATGTCCAGTTGTTGGTAGTGTTAGAGAGGAGGTCCTCTCTGAAGAGCTGGAGGTCTTCAGGAGGTTTTTGAAGGTAGAGAGGGACGCCCCTGATCTGGTAGGAACTGGTAGGACGTTCCACCAACGGGGAACAACAGACGAGAAAAGTTTGGATTGCCCTGAGCGTACGGGTGGCAGAGCCAGGCGTCATTCATTGGAGGAGCTAACATATGTCTGTATGAGGACATTCAAGTAGGTGGGTGCAGAACCAGAGACTACTTTGTAGTCAGCATTAGTGATTTGAATTTAATGTGGGCTGCTACAGGTAGCCAGTGGAGCTCGATGAGCAGCGGGGTAACGTGTGACCTTTTGGGCTGATTGAAGAGCAGGCACACCGCTGCGTTCTGGATCATCTTGAATACATTCTCATAAATGTAGCTGATGGAAACTATGCTCTGTTTCACAAAAGCAAATTGTGAGCACAGCTTATACACACTTTCAAAATGATTGTTGTTCGCAGAGTCTACATACTGTATACTGCAGGGTCAATTACATTTGTTTTAATTAGTGAAATATGTAAAAATTGGTGAAAACAAATGACCCCATATTTGTGAATATTTTGTAGAAATTTTAGACATTTACAGTTCAATTAAATTCAGTTCTTTCATGGTTACAAAATAATTTTCTGTTTGCTCTGTTGACAGTTTTTAGGTGCACCGAACTCAAACTAATGCAGTCTAAACAGTTCTGTAATAACTCCTTCATGAAGGTTTTGTTTGTTTTTCTTTTAACAGTAAAGAAATCACTAGCCTTACACGTTCTGTCTGAAAATGAGCTCTTCTCATTAGGCACATTACCCAGATTTGATGTATGCGTGTCGTTGGGCTGGCAGCCTCTCTAGTTCATTGTGGCATCATACCAGGCCTGGTGAAGGGCCTCACTGTTTCTCCCTCCATTGTCATCCCAGCAGGCAGTTGGGTGAAGTAAAGGATTGTGTGATCCAATGAAGCGTGCTGTTATCAGAGACTTCAGCCTCGGTCATGAAGCTGACATCACCCCATTGCCTCAGTTTAGAGCTGCACGATGCACAGCAGGTCACTGAGGACGGGAGGTGGGGGAACCCTGAAATCACTGCAAACGCCTGTGTTGTTAATGATCAAAGTCTTCTGTTTATTAGGCGAAGGCACGAACGAAGGCACCTAAACACAGCAGAAAGAGCTTTTGTTGATGTCAGATCTGTTACCCTGTGAGCAGAGCTGCATGCTGGACACTTGAGACTAAAAAACAAAATGAGGATGTGAGAGCTGACCTGAGTTGACTGCTCCGAGGTCTGACTGACTTAAGACTTGACTTGAAAGCAAAAACATTAAAGTCAGGTTTTGAGCCAGAAAAATAAATATTTCAAGACAGCACAGACAATCTTTACTTTTTTTTACTTTTTAGAATCTTAGAAGTGTAATTTTGCTCTGTGTCCTACAGCATGGTTGGAAAGGTGGAACAGCTTGAGAGAATCATCATTTCGCAGAGAGTATTCACCAGACAGACTACAGGTTTCTGGCAAACTACAGTGGGGGTTCAGATGAAAAAGAATTCACATCCACATTTGAGTCTAAAACCAAAGCTCCCTGTGGTTAGCTCAAATCTCAGCCTCAGTGTGTGCCTCCAGACATAAAAAAGATATCACACCTGCACTGACTTATCTGTGTCGCTCTGCTGGAGAGAAACAAGACAGAGACAGACAAACAGACACACCGAGGCCAAAGGTTTTACTGTTGAGATGATTGAGCTGGTTCCTGAAGTGGAACTCTTGTGCCCTCTAATGGCACAAAGACAGAACTTGTTTTTTGCTTTGTAGAAAAGGAGCCAAGAGTCCCATTCAAGATTCATTCTGGAGGAACTGGAGAATAGAAACAGTGTTCAGTCAATACACTGAACTGATTAATTCATTAAAGCTAATTGCCAAGGTATCCTACACAGTCTTTTAGTCAGTGCTCAGTGGGTCAGCAGAACAAGAAGATAAAGTCAAATGTGTCTGCAGACAGATTCCAATAATAAATCAATAAGAAAGGAGGGTTTAAATAGAGCCGTCACAGCTTCAACTCAACATAACAACAGAGAAACGTATGAGTAATATCAGCATAATTTAAAAAAATATATATTTGATTCTATTGTTACTTTTTAAAGCAGCGCCTCTCATGCAAAGTCAGCTGGGACAGGCTCTAGCTTTGAAAATCCATAATGGATGGATTTTTAAAGCTGCAGCAGATTGTTTTTTGGGCACGTGGATGCAGCCAAAACACATTTTAAGCTCATGTTGAAAACTTGTTGGCAAATAGTTGCTTATTTAAACACAACCAGCAGTTATACGGCGCAGCATTCCTATTCATTTAGGGTTGTGTTTGTGTCCACCTGGTGAATGTAAGTCTAATGTTCACTCTCTTTTAGTGCTGTTTTTTGGTCTCTTTGATCATTTGAGGGAAATATCTGCTAAATGTTCAATCACTATCTTTATTTTATTTTATTTTTTTGCTGAAATCAGCTGCCTGCTGCGGCTGTAAATTCAATAAAGATTCCAAAAAAACTGTAGTGGTGAGTGAGGTTAAATCAAGACAGTAAAGTTATGAGCTGGACAGGTTAACAAAGGGCTGAAACACAACTTAAACAACACCTTTGACCTTCTGACACACTGTTATTATAAGAATACTGATGAAAGACACATTAGCATTAGGGTTGGGTTTATTTATCACATATTTTATTGGTCCTGTTGTCTTTTTTTTATTATTATTTAGTGGCTAGGTTCACTTATAAGGATGCTCATGCCCTTGGAATATGGATTAGTTCATTACTGCAGTCTGTTTTTTATTAGTTGTCACTGTGACCTAATTCAACTGCGTCAAAACAAACATATTTTCCATCTCATTACAAACAAATATCAGAGTTCTCTCTTTGGCACTTCTTAGAAAATTGTAACCTTGCAAGATGACCAAACAATCGGTCCCTCCTTGCCAGACAATGTGGACTCTTCAACACCTTGATAGCATACTTCACAAAGAGGACCACTGAGCTTTATTCCAAAAAGTAAGAACCCTTCCAAAAACTAGAAAACAAAAGGATATTATGAGGTAAGACAAATAGTATGAAACATTGCGTCATTGTCTGTAAGTAAATATTGTCTTGTGTGACTGACAATTGTGACTTGTCAGGGCCCTCCTGCATGATGTGCTGCTGTTTTTCCATATTTAATTGTGTTGTATATGACGTTCTGCACAATCCATTCAGTCCGTTCAAGCGAGCATCTTAGTGATCACAGCCGAACAGGTCCTTGGATACTTTGTACGGAGTAGGCAGGGTCTTGAAAGCAAGGAGCCCTATGGCGTGGTCAAAGTGGTAGAAGTGGTTGCCTACGATCACCTTCACTCCATCAGCGCCGCAAATGGTAGCGTCGACCTTCTTAAAGAGCGCAAGTGGTTGCGCCCCGGATGCAACACGAGGGCTGGCCCCCAGTTCCACAGTATACATGTTGTGTCCTGGAGGACAACAGGCAGGAAGAGATGTGAGTGGGTACAGCTGACAGTGGAATACTAGTTGTTGCCTTTGGGGATCCCAACTAAACATTTTCTATAAGAAGTGAATTTCTCCACTATAGTGTCTGAATGGAACTGTTTTAAAATCCTAAAATGGACCTCATTTAGACATGTTCATTCATACAAATTCTTAAATCTATTTAGATAACTTATCATCCTGTAGTTCTTTCATGAACTGTCACATTGCCTTGTGTATTACTTGAGATCCTGCCTGCGTCTTTACCTTTAATAATGTAAGCGGTGTGATGAGGCTCGCAGACGAATGCAGCATCAATGGGACCCTCGATGCCCAGCTCCTCTTTCACAGGCTTGGGGTAACCGTCCAGGTGGGTGTGGGGCTCACCAACTTTGTAAAGATAAAGTTGGTCATCCTGCAGACATAAAAAAATGATCTGTTTAAACCTTAAGGAAAATATGATGACTGGATCAACATGACATGTGTGTGCTTGACTCTGTAGTTTACCTTGATCATGTAGAGGTGATCCTCATAAGAGAAAACAGCGTCCACCTCACTGTGCAGCTCCTTGAAAGCGTGCTCGATGGTGTCAGCCTTCAGTGTGTCGTTGCCAGCATCTTGACTGAGGAAATGGTGGCCTGCAAGAGAAAGGTATCACTTAGACGCTGCATGCTGTAAACTGTAGGAAGACTGGAAAATAAACACTGTCCAGATTATTAACAACTGAAAGGAAGGACAGTAAGACCTTTTCCAAATACACCCAGGAATACTTGGACCCAATCCAAAATGCATCATTTGACCTGAACAGAGCTGATAGTGAGTCCACTCTGATGCACTTTGGTATTAAACATGAACAAAGAGTACCTGTTGAAATAGAATGGGATCCTACCCAAACTCAACTCAGGATCCAGGTCTAGTCTGAGTAAAGAGTCAACCAACACAGACCTCTACTGGCTGGTGACCAAATGGTCTCTGGAAAGGATCTAGTCTATGATTTGGCTTACTAAAGTGGTATGTAGATTTGTGACTGACTGAAGAATATTTTAGCCAAAATACGCTTCCATTTGCAGCTAGCAGAATTAGCTTTATCATTTGTATGAGATATTTTGGTATATTTTTATTATAAATGGGTGGGCAGAGGAGAAGAGGATGCTGGTGTTCTTTTTTCACTGTGAAAATGGGTCATTGTTGGAGTCTGTTATGAATTCAAGCTGCCACAGTCAACTCGGATAAAAATTATTAAAACAATGTTGTTCCTGACTGTTTCTCAGTCCACTGGGATCTGCACCCACCAGACAGTGTACGAGTTCAACATTTTTGGAAGCACACTTCTGGACTCTCTTGCCAAGTTAGAGGAGAAGATCAATACCACCCTCATGTTTGTGCGCTAAGTATGGAGCCAAGAGGCAATTCAGCTTAGCTTAGCATAAAGACTAGAAGCAAAAACAGCTAGCCTAGCTCGGTACAAAGTTAAAAAATCTGCCCACCAGCATGTCTGAAGCTCTGTAAATAGTTTGACTTTATATCTAATTTGTTTAATCTGTACATAAACAGAACAAGATGTTTTAAGGAATTGAACTATTTGTTGGCATACAGCTGCTGCCCACTGTTAATTAACATGTTGTTCTAACGTGTAGCTCTCATAATCTACAAGACCTGACCTGTAGTCTGTTGTCTTATCTCACCTCTGAAGGCATACTTGTTGCCAGCGTGGTCAGATGTGGCGGCATCCAGGTGAACACGGCTGCAACGTTCTCTCTCCACGTGGTCACTGTCTTCACCTGGACAGCAAACCAGCAAAATGCATATGTTGAATATATATTTATTAGTTTGTCTATGCTCAGCATGGTTTCCATTTTTGTCAAAGAGTGATAGTGGAAGGAGTGAAAGACCAACTGAAACTTAACTTTGAACATATATAACTTTTTCTGTGAAGACAACAGCAAGGGAAGATGGAGCTTGAGAAGGAACTCATGGTCTTATGAGTTCACAGATTATCCAATTAAATTAATTTAACTGCAATATATCAACAGTTTAAAAGGATGTATCTATGCTTTCCAGTAACATCTGATCGATGAATCACTGATATTGATTTTTCACTCACTGAACTTGGAGCATCTCATGAAGTAGTCGCGTGCTTCTTTGGGATATTTGCCATGCACCTCGCCAGTCTTTGGGTCAAACTTGGAGAACATGTGTCCGTGGAAGCAGTAGTAGTGCTCCATGAAGCGGAAAGCAGACGTGCAGTTTGGCATGGTATTGAACTCTTTCTTATCTACAGCCTTGGTTATGACATTGTAGTGGTAGATATCATCTCCTACAGAAAAAAAAATTTACACAACGTTAGAGATGTAACCTGAAGTTATTCTTCATGTGGCTGAAGATACTGAGAAATGGCAACATTATTCTTAAACAAGTGAGGCCATATCTTTCCTTCAGCTTCCTTCCACTAAGACTGTTCAGTTCCCTAGATTTGTTCCTATTTTAAAAATAAAAGTGTTTTTTGTTTTTTCAAAAAAAAAGTATCTAGATATACTTCAAATATGCAGTGATTGTCACATGTCAATTAAGTCTAGTTTTTGATGGTCCAATCTTGTAACGTTTGGAAAAATGCCACAATGTACACTTCACTTTTCACCAACTGACCAAAACATTTCTTGCGGTGAGGAAGGTAAGAATCTATACTGACCCTTGAAGAAGATGACAGAGTCACCGTCACACTCTGGATTGGGACACTCCACAGCAGCATCCAGGTGGTCAGGGATTCCAGGGAAGACTTCGGAGATGTCCTTGGGGTATCCATCCTCAAGCTTGTGCTGGTAATAGCTGAACACCTTGTTGTCCTGTATCAAAGGATAACCATGAGTTGCAGATTAAACCAGTCAGAAGTACTCATACACAATCAGAATGCAGAAATGTTTTCATCTACGATGACACAGTGACACCTTTATACCCCAGGAGACTTACAAGGTATGAAAATGTAATGCTTTCCATGGTGGTAATAACTTTATGCAATTTGGTCTGCCAACCTCAAAATCTCTTTTTAGAACCTACAATTTCCTCATTATTTAGCAGGGGTCCTCACAGTCTTCAAGCCTTACCTCATCTCCTGCAGTAATTTGTTTGCTACTGGCTAGCAATTTTGTTTTTACCTGCTGTCTCTGAGAGACATCCATGTGTTTACTGTGCATTTTCTTTCACTAAGCCATTATACAAATAAAATAAAGTATTCTTACATGGGTAAACTAAATTTTCTTAACCTTGAGCAAGATAATTTACAATTCAGACTGCAAAGTGATTTTCTTTCTAGCAAGGTTTTTCACTCCAGGTCATGAACCTCTGGTACATAAGAGTAAATGATGAGGGCACCATGATGAGGTCATACTGAAATCGGTCTCTCATTTTCAAAACAACTTAATACAGTTGTTACATACAATTCTGAGCCACTGCAGGTCCTTCGTTCTTTGGAAGGAATACCTATAACTTTAATATCGAGAAGGATCAGAAGAGTCAAAGACTGGAGCATACCAAGAAGAAGTACATGTGGTCATGGTCACTGCTGGTTTTGTAGTGCATGAGGAAAGCAGCATCTACATGGCCCAGGTGGTGATGATCATCCAACTCAGCGAAGGACTCATTAGACAGCTCTGCTTGGCCATGGAAGCCCTTGAACAGATGGTCACCTGATAGGAAATACAGGACACAACCTTTAGGTAGAACAATACAAGTTTTCTTCTGCAACTTGAGAGTTGATTCTTCGGAACATGGTATGATTTTATGGAGCAGAGCACTTAATGATTTAGTGTTCTGCAATCTTTCATTGCATGTTAAATTCTGAGGACATTTCCATTGCAATGAGATATATAATGCATCCTGCCTATAATCCCACAATATGTAGGGACTTACCCTTGAAAAAGTATGGAATTCCCTCTTCATTCACTGCAACAGCATCCATCTCAAGTCCTTTACAGCGGTCAAGGTGAGCTGCACAATGTCACGGTCATGTGAAATTAAAAACATCATGAGAAATGTCTTTCTAACAACCAAGATGTCAGACTAGTGAGGTCAAAAAGAATGCTTTCCATCAACTCACCATCGTGATGATCATGATCATGATCATGATGACCATCATGTTGACCATCACCATTGTGATGACCTCCATGGTGAGCATCATGTTGCTCTTCCCTGGTTGAACCAAACAGAAAAAGAAAATAATTCTCATTTCAGATTCATTCATTTCATGGAATATAAGCTGCTTCACATTTTCAATTTTTAGATGCAGTTATGGTTGTTGTCTCTCAAGGTTAAGTGGAACAATACTTACATCAGAACCAATGCCATGGCCAGGGCCAGGCAGAGGATGTGGGCAAGCAGCTTCATGGTGAGCAGTCCTCTGGTCCAGGAGAGACTGGAGAGACCTTGAAAGACAGCAGAGCTGAGCAAACGGTACCATGGCTGCTTCTGCACCAACCGTTTATAGTCCAGTTTACGTGAGTTATGTCACATTGGGTACCTTGGGAGGAGGAGCTGACAATGTGGGCCTCATCAAAGACGCCCACAATGTTGGACATGCCCCAGAACGTTCCACCGCAATCATCCCACTGCTCAGACAGGTTGCCAAGAAGGTGACTCCTGGGGCAGCAGATATTCTTAGAATTTAGAAGGGTCCCTTTTCACCATGAAAATCTAATCAATAGATGTGTATCTGATTGCCCAAATGACACTATGTCCTAATTCATGCATAGTGATACTACATTAAATATTTGTCACATATAAACCAAAGCACTTTGATGAAAATGAAGCACTGAGAACCAAGTTTTAACATTTGATCTGATACCAACACATTATACATTTTTAATGAGCAGAAATCATTATAGATGTGTCTTCAAATATATCTGTGGCAATAGTCTTGGTGCTGCTGGTACCAGAGATATTTCATTCTGAAATTATTTTTGTTTTTCTAAAAAAATGCTGACTGCTTTTGAGGTGAAAACTCTCAAATATACTGACGTGTGAGAATAAATTCAATACACTGTAGGTTCTTTGTTTCCTTCTATAATTTTTCATACAAATAGGTACAATCTTAGAATACATTTCAGTGCATATTATTTTGCATCACAGTATACAGTCCGCTCATAGTAATGTTACGTCTAATCTGTCACATATTCCAGAACATTCCAGACATCTCCTGTGACTTATCAAAACTGGATCTGTGCCCCAGATCTGGTCCAACTGTGAGAGGTAACTAACCCAGTGCACCTACAAAAATAAATAAAAACTGTTGACCGCTGCAGTTCACGGTCCTGAGTGGCCAGTGTTACATAACTTTTAAATGGTGAACATTAACAGAAGAATGAGTTGGCTTCATTGAGTGTAATACTTTAATGTGAAATTAAAAGTGTGCTGGCCTACATTTGCGATTTAAAAATTATATTATCTCTTAATACTTCCTAATATTTCCAGCAGCAGCAACACTGTACATCTATCTGCCCAGCAGCAAACAGCAGACAGACACAGTTAGGGTGAACATAAGGAAACATTTAGCAGCTAAAGAGGCAGATGTTCAAAATAAGGGGTTGATGAGGAGGAGGATATGATTTTGTATTAAGGTGATGCTGTGTTTCTGCTGGATGAACATCAGTTTCCTGACACATTGGCTATGACAACTTTAGAAAGCAAAAATAAGACAGAGGTGTGTGTCTTTTGTCTTGTTGTGGAGTTCTTGTTTGGGTACTGCCCGGATACACCGTCACTATTGATTTGATCAAAGAGGAGACGACATACAGGCAATCCTATTAAAGATCCTCAGGTACAGCAGGCATAACATTAAAATTTAAAGGTGAAAAGTTACTAAGTAACTACAACATCAAACAACAACATTTTAAAAACAGATTTTTTAAATGGAGTTCTGTGACTTTTTCCCTGTATAATTCAGAAACCTGCTCTTATTTGTCTATTTCCCACCACCTAATACATTTTTTTTTTTATTTCTGGTTTATTTAACAGGGACAGTGCACATTAATAAAACATTTTTGGAAATGAGCCAGAGTTAGCCAAGGGGCTATTTTTCATGTGTGTTCTCTGGACAGATCCAAAGTCATCCTAAAAACAAAATATACGATCGAAATTAATACAAGTTATTGTATTGATTTTTGATTAACAAAATTTTACTGATTTCAGACATAAATTGATTAATTAGTTAATTAAAATGTTTTGATGTGCTGGTGATCATAATCCTTATGTCATGGTTTTAGGTTTGTGGTTCAGCATTTGCTCTTTTATGTTGAAAGAGCTTCTCCTAACATTATTTGCAGCCAATTTTAATTGCCTGTTCTACCCTGATTAGTTTCACCTGTGTCTTGCTGTTGTGTCTTCACTTGTGTATTCAGTCTGTGTGTTCCTTGATGTTAGTTAAATTGGCGGTGTGAATGTGAGTGGTTGTTTGTCTCTATGTGCTGTGATAAGATGGCAACTTGTCCGTCCAGGGTGTATCCCTCCTCTCGCGTCAATCAGCTGGGAGCAGTAAAAACAAGTGGTTAAAGATGATGGATGGATGGATGGATGGATATCATACTGTATATGCTCTCTCAGATGATGTTTTCACTAAGTGGTTACCAATGGTTACAGGTGGCTATGTTGTTGGTGGAGACAGAACTAAACAAATATTGTCATGTTGAGCAATGATACTGTATAGAGAACTCTACACGGGAATAATATTGACTGGGAGCGGGACCTTGACTGACTCATAGTATTCCAACTCTGTCACATCCTGCACGTACAACACAGCAAAAGTTTGTGTTTTTTACAACTAATGACATCACTGTCTTTCTCTGTGTTGTTAATACTTACTCAGCGAGTCGCCGTTGATTAGGCTGGGTCTTTTGTTTGCTTTTTAATTCTCTGAGAATTTGTGGTTTAGATGAAAACAGGTAAGTCAAATGAAAAAACATCACTGATGGAGCAATTTGTGCAGTTGCACTGATTATTATTTTATTTCTTATTGTTCATATTGCCTCCTGGTGATCAGCAGCATACTGGTATTGCAGTTTAATTTGTCTCCTCGGTAGTGGAAGCATTGACTGAGCTAATCATAGTGAACGCACAGTCCTCTTGCCGCAGGAACAAAGAGTCTAGATGAAAAGCATACACTTTTCTACAGTTTGCCGCCTCAACTGTTCTGTTCCAAAGTGAGGTTCAGACATTTCTCTGGCTCTATTTTTTGGCTCTGGTACAGAAAGATGATGTTCCCATTCCTAATCATACCTGCAAAGCTCTTATTGACTCGTTTTGATTCAGCCATCACTGAGCACACTGGTCCTATCTGAAAAAACAAGACCCAAGATGTAAAGATCCAGATGAATCATTTACCAACACATCATCAACATCACTTTTTTGCCCTCTTCAGATGCAGAGTGAAGTCATTTACTCATTCCAGTGATTTCTTACTGCGTGCATCAATTTGCTTCATTTTTGCGGAATATAAACTCACCAAGAACAGAAAGCAACCTTATTTGGTATTGGAGGTTCATCTCCAATACCAAATCCTCCCCTAAAACAAATACCTTCAACTTGTTGTGGTGGAGAGGTAGCTGAGCCTGAAGCAAAGCTCTTCATCTATCCTCCCACCCTGAGAGACACGTTTAGTTGTGAAACTTTGCCAACCGTTCTCAGTAAACTGCCTCAAATAGCTTCCCCCCTCTGTCTTTGTGTCTGGATTTTGGTCTCAACTTCTGAACCATGATAGTCTGCCATCACTGTACAGACAGACAGAGTCACTTGTCCATGCCTGTCAAAAGACGTGTGGGCTGAACCAATCCATCTGAACCCAGTGAACTATTCATCATTAGAAACCAGACAAGCACAGTGCACTCCACTGAAGCTGGTTCAACTTTAAAACTTGTGTTTCACTGCCTAAAATATGAAAACTGAAATCAATTTGAATAATTAGTTCATTTAGTCACACTAACAAACAGTGTCAATAAGATTTTTGCTGTTAAAGTATTATGCTGCCATAACACACTATAAATATGGTCTTCATAAAACTTTACAAATTAATAATATCACACTTGTTTTCTTTAAAATTCTATGATGTCATGTTGTGCAGTGTGGTAGTAACTGACTGATCATCAAAATCTAAACCAGACCTCCAAAAGTCCAGAGGAAAAAGTCGAATCTTCTGCAGTAAATTCTTATTTACATTCTAGAACCTTGAAAAACTGATGAATATTTTAAACATGCAGATGTTTTGAGTGTTTTTCAAAAGAAAATTCACTAAATAGAAACAAACCTAGAAGGCAAAACTCTCTCTTACACACATACACATACACACACACAAGGTTATGATAGCTAGTAATGTATGGAAGATCATTATCGACCGGGCCGTCGAGGCAGAGAAAATCAATCTGCACACGGGGGGGGTCACCCAGGGACAGATTTGCAACAGCAGAACAAGTTTTGTGGGCGAGCTCAGGCAGCATCCTGAGCACAATCAGATATCTCACCCCACAACACGACTGTGTTGAACAGAGCACCCACAAAAAAATCAGGATTTTAAATTTGAACCTTTGTCACCGCTTGCATATCTGTCCTGCAAGTTCTCAAATCCTGACGTGCTAATTGTGAACATTTTTTTTTTAATATGAATAATCCATAAATGTAAAATCACTAATGAAAAGACACTCTTGTTAACGTGCACACTTATTCGACAGAGAAATTCAAAGCTTGAGACCCTCATTATGCCTAGCTATGGTTACTAAGCTATGACTGAACAATTGCTGGTCAGGGGTGGGGGTTAGTAAACTGTCCATTGTTTCCAGCTCTCCTAGCAGCCACCTCATCATCACCTGCCTGCACACCGGCTCTTTATTCAACCATCAGCCTCCTGGTATATAAACAGCCCACTGCCAGCTCATATTATCCAGAGTGTCTGTCATGCTCCTCAGTCATAGTGACCGGGCTTAGTTTGTCTTCCTGCATATACGTTTTTGGTTTATGATAAACTGCCTGCTTCCTCATCTGGATTCTTTTGCCACTAACTTCCACCTTTCCTGTTGCTGAAACTTTTTCGGAATCAAAATTCGTTCCATTTAGTGCAGCAGAGACTTTCCAGTGAGCCAACATGCACCACAGCAGCACCCTGACTCTGTTTGACCTGAATGGAACTGTGTTTACCTACTATTTCATGTCAAAATAGCTGCTGTGAAAAGGGTTTATTGTCACAAATACATACATGTGCATCTTAAAGGTGTAATATATAACAATTGCTCTCCACCTGTCCAAATTATACTTAAAAACACAGGGGGTAGTACATCTTTAATCAGTTAGTAACTGCTGTTAGCTAATAGCTCAGTTAGCCATGCACCTAGCTTGGCAGTCCTGTTAGTTGACTCTGAGTCCAGAATAAGCACCAGAATAGAAGCCTGCAGAAGGACTTCCAGGCTGTAAACATGTTTATTCCTGCTGTGGACATTTTAATGTGGGGGGGCTTATGGAAATTGACTCGTTCTGTAGCCAACCTCAAGTGGCGACTTGAGGAACTGCAGTTTTTGGCACTTCACAGCCATGGAGGTTGTCGCTTGCTTCTAAAACATCAACTTTGAGGACTTAAATGTTCACTTGCTGCCTAATATAGCCCACCCGCTGACATGTGCCATGCTAATGAGATGTCAAGGCTGATCGCTGGATATAGCACTTGTTGTATATCAGACTTTATAGAAGGAACAAACAAAACCTATGGAATAATATGATTATAAAACCTGGACACAAAGTGCAAAAAATACACTGTTGCCCATAAAGTTGGAATCAAATATTTTTACCTCTTCTCATGATTGTGACAATGTGATTGATTCTCGATAGATAAAGTGTATCTTCTCAAAACATTATTGATCAATCAATATGTCTGAAAACAAAATAATTCCAACTTGTGTACAAGGCTCTCAGACCCCCAAAAGCAGTGCATGTGCACCCATTTGGCATCTCTGACCTTGAAAGTGTTCTAAAATCAAAAGTTACGTGGCAGAATATTTGTAATGAGAATATCATTCAGGATCTATGACATCCATGTTCAGTGAATCATTTTGTTGTTCAGTCAAGTTGTCTGGTGTTTTTGTGATATTTTTGTCTGTGAGCGTCCTGATCTGAGCCAAGCACGGATTATTGGCTTTCATTGCTGTTGACATTGACGAGCAAATATCAAGGGTTATCTTCGTCTGTGTGTGTGCAACGCAAACAGGTCCACAAGTTCATGTTCATACTAAAAAGGTGTGTGTTTAGATACATATGATTACATTTGGATGTCAAGTCAACAAGTCATGGACACATGGGCAGAAATCAGGGATTGTGGTTTGATCTTGTTCAGAACTGTTTCTACGCCTCCGTCTTTATTCCTCTCCTTTCATGTCAGTGTGGTGATTCAGTGTTGGTCTTTGTGACAAAATGACTCTGCAATTCTAACCCCAGAAAAGACGTTTCAAACTCAAGAGAGCATACTGCTTAAATGAAGTTCAAATTGTGCGATAGAACGACAGGAAAGGTGAGAGGGTAGGTAGTTTGGAGTGGAAATCAGAGCGAATTGAACAGCAGAAAGTCTGAGCGGATTTATGTCAGTTCCAGAAAAAGTGTGGAAATAGAACAACAAGTGCCAACAGTGTGTTCATTAGTTCTCTTCACCATCTTGTCTCTGTCATCAGACTGACAGGTCTGGAGTCTGTCGAACATGTTCAAACATGATCCACTGACCTTTTCTTGTGTGTGTGCAGATTTCATTAGTCACTCACTGAGTTATGAAAGAAACTATCAGGCCTGACTCATCTGTGCAAAACACTGACACACTTTGGTTTATTTGCTTTAGAGGGCAGAATCCTCGTCTCTGAGAGTGACAGGTTTCTTTTGTTTTTCCTGGGTAAAAAAGATTTCAACAGAAAGAAACGCCTGCAGAATTTAACCCCAGTCTGTTTTTAATCTGCAAAGTCCATGGTGAGAAATTTACTGTAGAGCCTGAAGTGTGTCATGGGAATAATCATACAGATAGTCAGCTAATCACACTAATCTCTTAATGCATACATTTACATGCATATATCTGTTAAAGTCATCACTGAATAAGAGAGGAGAGATCCAGAGGGAGGGGGGCAGCTAAGGAGAAGGCTCTGTCCCTCCAGGTCCGGTGGTTGGTTCTTAAAGGTGGAGACAGGAGGTTTGCATCAGAAGAGCAGAGGCTGCAGGGTGGAGTGTGTGCGGTGGAGCAGGTCTCTGAGGTAGCAGAGGGGCCTGGCTATGGAGGACTTTGTGAGTTGAGAGAAAGACTTTGAAGTGGATCCTTTGTGGAATGGGGAGCGACTGGAGTTTCTGGAGGACAGGCGGCATGTGGTTACAGGAGTGGGACTGGGTGAGCAGATGGGAAGCAGTGTTCTGTATATACTGGAGTTTATATAGTATGTGATAATACATTGAATATTATGTAATGATACATTAAAAACTGACTGTTAGCACCGTTAGCACTGCCTCACAGCAAGAAGGTTCTTGGTTCAATCCCATCTCTCTGTGGAGTTTGCATGTTCTGCCCGTGTCTGCGTGGGCTTCCTCCCACAGTCCAAAGACATGCACTTAACAGGTTAACTGATGACTTGCTTGTGTGTCTCTTTGTGTCAGCCCTGTGATGAACTGACAACTTGTACCCCGTTTCTTACCCAATGTCACATGGGATCAGCTCCAGCCCCTGCAACCCTGATAAGGATAAGCTCTTACAGAAAATGGATGGATGTTTATTGTCTTTAAATAATGAATTAGTAAGTGGATTTTAAAATGGATTCCCTTGTTTCATTTCAGGAAGGGTCATCTTGTTTGCGATTAAGAGAAGAAGAAAAATTGACTTAGTTTTAGTGAGTTGCCAAGCAGGCCCGGTGTACCTGCAGAGTCACAATATACTCTCTGTGGAAGGTGATATAATCAGGTGGAGTAGAGTGTGAACACACCTCACAGCGAGGCGGATACGTGAGGACCTACAAGATGAGAAAGTGTAGGAGGTCACGCAGCATCCTCTGCAGTTTCTCATGGTGTTAGCAACCTGGACTTACATTCAACAGTTAGAAAAGTACTGAGCATGTGGTGGATATTTAATTGGGTCATTCCAATTATTTAGAGCCAGCATATTTACTCAATTTATTTACTCTTATTTACTCAATTTTTTCTAAGCCAGCAAAATAAAAAAAAAGTCAGTCAGTGTGCGACAAGTTTGTGTGTGAGATATTTCTAGCAATCATTTGTGACTAAAACTGTTAACAAAATAAAATATATCCCATAGTCTTTGATTTTCTGTCACACGGTGTGACTGTGATTCGTCTTCAGCTCAAGTTTTGACAGAAGTTTGTCATTACCATAGATGTCCAGTAGAGGTCTCCCCTGTAAATATAGTGGAAGACTGTACCTCCACATAAGAGAGATGTGATCAATAAAGAAGAATTTTAAAATATACCGTTTATATTAGAGTTTGGTAAAGCAGTTTTGAAGTGAAGCAGCAGCACACAGGAGGTTAGAAAATGAATAAAATGCCAGCGTTATGTTTTTTCTTTGTCTTGTCTCTCTTTATGTAACTCTGAGCTCATGTAAAATATATATTAATAACAAAGCCTTTACAGTGACGTATTCGAGTCTTTGTTTAAGAGAAGAGCTGTGTGGTGAGTCTGTGAGAGGATGTTAGAATGTGGAGAATTGGCAAACAGGGTGAAAAGGTCATCTGTCATTTCCCTGTGAGTTCAGCTGAGATCCTGAGACAGTCTGCAGTTTCATCATGTCTCCAAGTCAGCTGTGAAATCTGCTGCAACCGTTGGAGGAAGAACTCAAGGAAAATTCATGGAATACTTCGACCTTCACAAGATGAAACTAGTCTGAAGACATGCAAATCACCACACTGAGCCACACTTTCCTTTTCATGGTAAATGATTTCATGCCCTAACCTTCAAAATATTGAGGCTGTATTTTTTAAGTATGAATATGAAGCACTTCACATTGACTGCATTTTTATGACTTTGGACTGATGAAAAATTCACAATACAAATTTCACTGCTAGAATGCAAATGTAAACACACCGAGAGGATTTATTTTGTTTATAGTTTGGATCATGGATTGTGACTTTAAAATCAGCAGGATTTTTGAGGCGTTAAGTTGTTTAACTTAACTAAATTAAAAATTAAATCAATATATTACACATTGTGACTCACATTTTGAGAAACTAAGTCAATATTTTGACTGTTTAAGTTAAACAGTTTCAAAATTTGGGCACATTATCTCAAAATCCTGATTCAGTGAATTGTATGACATAAAAATCCAAAATATAAGAAGCTAAACATGAAACATGGAAGATCACAAGATACAAACAAAACATTTAAGATGCTATGTAAGAATTCTGACACGTCTTGGCAAAATAGGGAGATCACATGTCAAAAGCTGTTTAATGTTTGACTACTTTACTTTACCTCAGCATTCCATACATACAGTTTTACATCATTACCTTATTATCTTTACAAATCTCCAGGTGCTTTGATGCCCAGTTTTAGCGCTGGTACAATAAAATAAAAATAAAAAATAAAATAAAGGGGGGGGGGGGGGGGGGGGGTGAAACCAAGCGGCAACCTCCAGTGCTGGGAAATGAAGTCAATGCGGAAGTGCTGAAAACTGTAATTCCTCGAGTGGCCACTTGACACAGGCTGCAGCAGTGAGTCAGTCTTCATAAGTCCCCATGTTAAAATGTCCAACTTCACAGCAGAAATAAACATGTTTACAGCCTGGTACAAAAAACAGTTTTGGTCTCTATAGCTAATTTCCCCGTTCATGACAACTGTACTGAGGGTGAATTTTTATAGAACTCACCTGTTCAGATTATATTAAGGCTAAAACTTATGCATAATTAACAGTCTGACAGCTTCATTGACAGGTAAGTACTGTTACAGATGGCTTCCAAACAGAGCTTCGAAAGCCTACAGGCGACGTCACTCAGGCTCCGTCCATTCTTTATGCTGTCATCGGGTGGAACAGACGTGGTAAGGCAGGGAGGGCATGAATTTCAGAACTCTCTTCAGACTCATTACATGACTCCACCTCTTTATAAATGTGGCTCTTTGCAGCCTGAAAAAGTTTTTAGTTTTGACACTTTGACACTCACTCACAATAAATAAATGAATAAAAACTCTCAGGTTTTACCTGATAAATCAAAATGTGACTTCCTAAGACTTCACTTCTGAAGTTATTACCTTTGTATCTTTGTATAAAGTTATTTTTGGTTCACCACGACAGTTTGTATTTTTCATCTTCATCCTTTTTTTTTTTTTTTTTTTTTTTTTTCTGGCAGAAATGGACTTCCATACTCAGACTCTTAGACCAAAACTAAGTCGGCTCCAGTCTAACATATGCGTGTGAATCCAGCCCCACAGAGGATGTCCTTGCAACACAGTCCATTAATTTTTTTTTTTTTCTTTCTCCTCTCTCCAGCATTTGAGAGTGAGCAAGGAAGCAGAAAGAGCAGAGCCTCGGAGAGGCGGAGTGAGAGGAAATGTCGGCTGTTTGACATGAACACAACATCTGTATGAGACAAAACAACACATCCACCTTTAACGTGATGGTATGGAGGATTGTGGGAGTGGATGCACGTGATTGTATCCGGTAAAGTGCGGCGGGTTTGTCGGTAAGGAGAGTGAAAAGGAGGCAGAGCAGCGCGATGGGGAGCGTTTGTGTCAGGTAAGATCATGTTTGCTGGATTTCAAACTCAGTCTGGATTTTGGCGGAAATCTTCGCTATTTTGTGACTTTAGAGGATTGCGTGGAAACAAAAGTGACAAAGTGTTCGCTCAGCGCTTTGTGTGTGTGTGTGTGTGTGTGTGTTTACAATGGCGTCGACTGCTCCTGATGAACGAGGTCAGTTCAAACACACACGAGCACGTAGATTATGCTTTCATTACCCTCGGCTGGATGGAATATCATCACACAGCTGCAGCAGACAGGTGGAGGACTGACAGGTGGAGGACTGACAGGCAGCCTGCAGGATCACTGAGAGCACAGTGAACAGCTGATTGGCTGTAATGTTTCCACAGACATTTAGTCCAACATCATGTGGAGGGAAAGAAAGAAAGAAAGATTAGACAGAAAACAGAAAACACAGCTGGTCTCTTTTAACGAGACCCAGTTTATAACATTAATAAATAAAACCTAAAATACAATATAAACATCCCACTCTACAAACATATTTAATATACACATAGTATTTAAATAGTCATTTCAACATTTCAAAATCATAATGACATGACTTTGGGTTTTTTACGGGGAGTCTTGTGCTTTAGGCTAACTATTAAAGCAACATTGTGTAAAATTTCTACCGTAAAATAAAATTTTAAATAATTTTGATGCCACACTGTCTCGTGTTCAGGTGAACACAACTTTGTGCTTTAGGTACAATCACCCACATGAAGCACGTAACATCAATAAACTGCTGCGAACTATAGCTAACGGTAGCTAATGTAAGCTAAAGGCAGCTAACGTTAGCTCACTTTGTTAGCAAGGCTGTGAGCTCCGTGAAAGTTTCAGTCTTTTAGTCGTTGTAAAAGACCAAAACTTGAACTGAAGTTCATCGTTTTTATGGAAGGGTCAAATGTGATGCAGTGTGTTTGGTTTGGGTGTATGTTTGAACTTAAGACAAAGCCAGGTGGCTATTTACCACACCTTCCAGTCTTCATGCTAAGCTAGGCTAAGTGCATCCGGACTTTAAGTTCATGCTTAACGTACAGGAGCAGTTTATCTAACTCTAGAAATATAAGCCGAGCTCTATGAAGAAATGATCAACACCACTTTGGAAATAAGAGAAAAAAGAAAGAAGCATGTTCGTCAGAGAGGTCAAATTATATTTCACAATTCTATACTTAATTTGGAAAGAGGGAAGAGCTGTTGTAAAGATGTGCAAAGTTACTTAATTGCATCCCACAAACAAATAACCGCAGCATGAAGATGGCATCAGGGTGGAAGATGGTTAACATTAACATCTATATAAGTCTTGAAATCCCAATAAATAGTAATATTATATAATAAAATTATAGGGAATCTGTCTAAACATGATGTCACTCTATAGCCATTACCTTGAGCAATCAACATTTACTTTATAACGAACATAGCTAAAAGTTTCTGCATAATATCAAACGTCTTTCCTTTAAACATGGAGCCCCTTCGACACAGCTTGGCTTGGACCAGTTGACCGCCAACTGGCCGAGACTCCAGTAAGTTAGCGGTCCTAGCCAAGAAATAGTCTGGCACATAATTGCTTGCACAGCGGTAAGTTGTCAGTTTTACACTTCGGTTTTACACTTCATTAGTGAGCTTTAGATGTGCCGGTAGGTGGTCTTTGTTACTTTGGGCTGATTTAAGATAGCTATTTCCCCCATTTTTTTTTTTTTTAAGTCTTTATGCTAAGCTAAGCTAACCAGCAGCTGGCTCCAGCTTCTTACTTAGTGTGCAGTTTTTTAGATGTAGACAAAGGAATGTAAAAGTGACAGTCTGCGGTTTCAGAGGGAGTTAAGTGGTGTTACTACTTTCTGATGAACAGTTTATCCTCCCAGTACTCCTGTGCAGTGTCTTAGCTGGTTGCTTAGCAACGTCATTCAGTAGGTTTACATGCACTCAAGTAATCAGGTTACAGTCTGCGGTCTCTAGTAAGATGATGTAATGTGAACGGCAAACCGGTTTTCCTAACTGGGATTTAAGGGAACCCTTAATTCTCCATCTGCATGTCTCGGGCCATGTGTACTCGTTACCATGTTTTTATTGTCCTTTTACAGTGGGAATGTGCCTGATGATAAAATGTGGGTCAGACAGGGAGTGTGCTGTCTGAACAGCATGGGCGGCAGAATGAAAGTAGATCATTACATGGCGAGAATCAAACTTAATATCTGAAGTCAGATTTCAGTAGAAACAGAAAAAGACAGCTAAAAGTTATTTCCACTGCTGAAATTTGAACAAGCACAGTGAAATATTAATGCCTCCAAATTTGGATCTGGGTCTGGGGTAAAACTGATTACTGCCCTGTTGCATGTAGACAGACCATGTAAACATTTTCTGACTTTCTTTTGTGCCTGTAAACTGCAGGAAGCGGCTGTGCTCTGCACTATATAAATTAAACTCGACCTGATTTGACTTCTGTATAGACTGCATGTCAGCGAAGCATTGCACAGACACTGCTGCTGGCTTTAGCTGCTGCACCGGCATCTTTACAGGCTGCGTGCTGGTTTTAAAGGGCTTTGCAAATACTGTAAAGTAATGACAAGAATGTAGACAACTTCACTGCTTGCTGTCAGCCCTCCTCATTACCGTTTTCAGCATCCTGCTGAGATTTTCGGTATTTGGCGCTTGTCAGCTGACTGTGTATAACGTGTTATCCACCATTTTGGAGGCTATAATGCTAGGCTAAATGATGCACATGTGAAAATGAATAAGTTTCTAAAAAAATTCAGCTGTGTGTTAGCTCTCTGATCATACTCCGCCAGGCTATCATGAGGGTTATACTGCTCCATTCCTTCAAGAATTAAATTACAATCTGACAGATTCAGCTCGCTGTGGCTAATGTTTGATTAGTCATTGACTTGAGTGCAGGGGGGTGTGCACTCTCATGCACTCTCATCAGCGCGTTCACTTTGTCACACGAGCCTTTGACATTCCTCGTCTGAATTCCTTTTTAGGTCCTTGTATGGCCTTTTCATTTTCAAATGTCCAATGTGTTAGACTTGGGGACATTTCTTGGCAGATATCGTGACATTGCAGTATTTTCTGAACTGTTCTGAATTTTATAGGTTTATTTTGACCCTTAATGCCTGTTTTAACAAGACACTCTGTATTAGATAAAGTGTGACACAGCCAGGGATACCAAGTAGTCTGAGGCATAAATGATCCATAATTGAAGTGTTGTATGTGTGTACATCAAATTATTTCAGCAACAAAGGGAAATTCATTAATTCACACATTAGTCACATTAAACTTTGATGGACTGCAACAAGGACAACAACAACAACAAAAGATTAACTATACGACAGAAATGAAATCTATATTAGTGTATAATCACCTGAAAATATGAATCATGTTTTTGTTACCTTAGAATGAATCTATGTATATCTACAGACGCTGTGGGTTTGACAGAGAACGCCACGTAGAACTGGCCAGTACTAAACACTAAACTGTGCGGTCTGCTGCTGCCGTAGTTTCTCCTTCACTGTTGCGAGGGGGCAGTGAGGCGAGGGATGTTCAGCAGGCCACAATCGCCTGAACAGAGTAAATGCAACTCCGATAAAAAACTTTTTCCACAAGTGGTGAGAGTGACAACAGTTTGTATTAGTAAGAAGGACAATGGAACTTTTACGCAGCGGCCATGTTGACATGAAATAGTAGGGTCAGCACAGGTGTTTCCAATGATACTAATGAAGGTTCAGTTCCATTTATTGCAGCAGAGACTTTCCAGTGAGCCAACATGCAGCACAGCAGCACCCTGACTCTGTCTGACCTGAATGGAACTGAACCTTAATCAGTATCACTGGTAACACCTGTGTTTAAATACTATTTCATGTCAAAATGGCCGCTAGGAAAAAGGTCGGTTGTAGAAAATAAAACAATGACTTCATATTATTTCTTCTCATTAAATTTTAATAGAGGCACATTTAAATCAAATAGACATCACATAAAATAAACAGCAAATAAAGTTAATGTGCAACAAATTTATTTTTTATTATTGACGAATTACTTACTTACTTGTTTTTTCTGACCAAAACTCAAATAGCCTTAACTGCATGATGTATTTTACTTGATAAATTATTAAATTATTAATCAGTTTCCCAAAGTGTTTCAATTAATTCATTGACTAATTACTTCAGGTCTAGACCAAACATGAAGGGGCTGATTGGAGGGTGATGCAGTGATTCATTTTCAAACTGACATAATATGGCTTTACGGGGATAAATCACTTCAAACTAAAGCTGGAGGTGTTGCATTACCCCGTGACTGAACCTTGACCTCAGGTAACCCCTCCCACCTGTCGCTCACAGCCACATGAGTCCTCCCTCTCCTCTCCTCCTCTCCGGCCCTCCTGTGCATGTCTTGACATGCCGAGTAACACCAAGAGAGGGAGGAGACAAACAAAAAAAAAAAAAACAAGAAAAACCAGCGAGCGAGAGAGAGAGAGAGAGAGAACCAGAGAGAGGGAGGTGTGAGGTATGAACAGAGGGTTGTAAAGAGCTGAGGGCGTGAGAAAGGAAAAGGGAATTTCATGCTAAAGCTTCAGTTTGGTATCGATGCTTGAAATCTGAAGAGAAGCGGGACGGGAACTGAGAGGAGGGAAGATTGCAGCTGTAATTGGAAGACGGAGGAGGACTCAGTCAGGGGAGGGGTGAGATACTGTGGCATTATATCTGTGAAAAACATCCTGTCAATTTCTCTCTTGACTCATTCCTGTTTCTGATTTCTGATTTCTGACTCAAACAGCTCGGCGATCCAGGAGAGGACGTGATGAACGGCGGTGACTATGGATCCTCCTCTTTGCTCTGGCGCCCCAAACCAAAACAAATGCGACAAATCCGAGTAAAGAAAATGAAGAGTTGAACCTCTAGCTGACTTTCTGCGAGCCTTACACCCGAAAACCTGAAAGGGAAGGACAGCCGCTGATATTAATCACCTGATGCAACGCTTTCAGGAACTGACAGTGTGAGGAAGTAACCAGGTATTTCCCAGAGGTGTCACCTGCTGCAGCTCAACCTGAAAGTAAAAAAGAAAATCGCTGGAGGAGCATGGGCCGTCGAGTTCAGAGCAGTGAGTTGTCCCCTGGATGTCGCACCCCCAGGAACAAATGAGCAGCAGCGGATTTGGCAGCAGCTCCAGCTTGCTCCAGGGCCGGCGTTTCTACTGTCGGGAATGGGCCCTGGACAAGCTGCGGCGCTGCCTGGACACCCGCTCCGTGCCGGGACAGCCGCCAGGGGTGCTGGTGACTGGGGGCCCTGGCGCCGGAAAAACCGCCCTGTGCACTGAGGTGGTGTGGCCCACCTCGAAGGCAGGCCTGGCGATCGGGCTGGCACCGCGTTGCCTGGCCTACCACTTCTGCCAGAGGGAGGACCAGAGGAGTACGGTGGTGTGGAGGTTTGTCCTGGGCCTCGTGGAACAGCTGATGGCCTCACCGTTCCTCTCTCCTGGGTACAAAGAGATCCTCAACAGCCCGTCTGTATCCCCCACTCTGGAGCCTCTCAGCTGTCAGAGAAACCCTGATGACACCTTCAAGAGGTTTGTATCACACGTTTTTCATTTTTTTCTCACTCCTCATCTGCACTTTGAATTTCAAGAGTTCCAAATGTGAGGGAGAGGAAAGTTAACGAAAGGTAACGAGCATGAAACCCATCCAGGCGCCCTGCATGTGCGTGCATGTTCCAGAGCGTGGCTCGCTCCCAGCTCCTTACAGCAGAATGCATGTGCGCTATCGTGTACTGTAAATGCTGATATCAGCGATGAAAGCAGCAGCTGAACAAAGTCACATCCAACGTGTGTCAGCAGGCAAACGAGCAGTTTATCAGATTTAGTCAGAACTGAGACGACGAGGTGAAAACCTGTGCAACAAGCTCCTTTCGCGTTGTTTTGATCAGCTCCAGTGTCTGACTGTGGCGACCAAACACTTTTGTAGTCGTTTGGGACGAGATAAACTTGGATTCTTACCAGCCAGACGAGCTTTGATTCAAGATCAGAGACACATTAATGACCCAGTTTGTGTTCTGCAACATAAAAGCTTGCTTGATGATTTTAAATGAGGATATGAATTTGATTTGTAGCTTATTGCTACAGTTCCAATCAGGGCTGAGTGAATGAGACTAATCATCTCTTGATGATCTCTGTATGTCTGTATCGGGCCTGTAAGGGCATAAATCAATGAATAGAACTGCTGTATGACAGCAACAATCAATCCAATTAATGCTCAACACTATGGACCATGCATGAGCCTTGATATGAATTTCATTCTGACTTGGATGATTTATTACCTGGCAACACTGTAATGAAACAGCCATTTAAAAGCTGGGAAATGGAGTGTTTGAAAGTCAAACACAGCGGCAGGTGCTCATGTTGTGGGGAAAATAGAGCGGATTCTCAGCAGGTATTTCGACCATCAACAGACAAAAAGAGCCTGCGAATGTGAAAAGCCCATCGCTGCAGCGAACAGAGGCCACGACGGTCACAGGAAAAAGACGGCATCTTCTATTCTTCCTCGTCTTATATTTATTTCTCCTCTCATAATGCGGCCCATTCACTGCACACACAATGAGCCTCCAGTGTGAATGAATGCTACAGTGTTATTTACGACACAACATCCTTTCAGAGAGGAGGGGGAGAAAAAAAGAAAAAGAACAAAGAGGTGAAAAATGCCTCCAGTACCCCAGTGACCATCTCGGCACCAGTCGGCTAGGTCACCCTCCTCTCCGGGACTTTTTCACTCTCTCCCGGCGTTGTTGACTCAGCAATGAGTCTGAGTCCTTTTACACTCCTCTCGTGTTTGCTTACCTCTGGTGTGAAGTACCGAGCTGGATTCCACATTCCCGTCAGACTGGCTCGCAGCCAGCCACTGTTTGTGTTTGTAGCTCTTGTGAGAGAAAGTGCCTGAGGGCGAAACATTGTCATGTGAGAACAGCAGTTTGACAAGCCGATGAAACATGGGGCTCGAATTGGCAGCCAGAGGGCCACGCGGTACACGGGGACGTATGCTTCAAACCAGCTGGTAGCCGGCTGTAGCCAGCAAGCCATTAACTCTTTGCTGAACTCTTATCTGGTGCTGCTCCCTCTGCCTGAAGCAGTCAGATTTAAAGTTTGCAAAGTTGGCCTCTTTCTGTGAATTCAAATCAGAGACAACTAGATGTGTTGTTTGATAGTTTTAGGTTGGTTTCAAATGCTAGTTTGACTTGCTTGGCCCGGGAAAATGATCCATCATTGCCTTTTTAGGTTAATTAGTGAAGTGCAAACTATTGACAGGTACTTTATCTCCTCTGAGAACACCAATCATTATTATTATGAGCTTTATTAGCAGAAGCTAATAATGAATAATGCTGAACAGGTAGAAACAAAATGGTGTGTTTCTAACTTATGATGCTACCCAACTCCTGATACAGGCTGTGGTTATCTCGCGACTAGATTACTGTAACTCCCTCCTGACGGGCCTCCCAGCCTGCACAGTGAAACCTCTTCAGATGATCCAGAACGCGGCAGCGCGCCTAGTCTTCAGTCAACCCTAAAAGGGCTCATCAAGCTCCTATGGCTACCTGTAGCAGCCCACATTAAATTCAGATCCCTAATGCTGACTTACAAAGCAGTCTCTGGTTCTGCACCCACCTACTTGAATGTCCTCATACAGACATATGTTACCTCCTCCAATGAACGACGCCTGGCTCTGCCACCCGTACGCTCAGGACAATCCAAACTTTTCTCGTCACCTCCTCTCCTAGCACTACCAACAACTGGACATGATAAATCTATCCCCCTCTACAACTGTCACCTGATTCTGTGTGAGTAGTACTTATTGTTAACATGTCCTTGTCACACTGTACCTTGATTGTTTCCCTTTTTTGTGAGTCGCTTTGGATAAAAGCGTCAGCGAAACGACTAAATGTTAATTAAATGTTACCAAGATGATAGTTGCTGTCAAAATAGTAAGACACATCGACGACGCACTGCACTCACGTGCACATCCTGCATATGCTACCATGGTTACTAAATGACCTGTCATCTATATAGATATATATATATATATATGCATATGCATGCATATTATTTATTCATGTATTTATAATGCTTATGCAAATTGTTTGCTTGACACTATCAGCAGTATATTTTATAGTTCAGTTTTATATCATGTTGGTCCACTTTTCAAACTGTTGGAGTTAAATTGGATTATGATGTTTTGATATCTTCATGGTTGACATATATAGAGCAAATCTTTCGTTTTCTAAACGTATCTTTGCTCCTGAACTCCACTCGGTAGCAATGCAGCGCGGTCTTAGTATGCATTGTGTTATACTGTTCAATTCATCACATGATTTATATTAAAATGCAGGCAGCCACAGGTAGCATGTACAGATGAATATAACAGGTAAGATACAAGAGAACCCCACAAACATAAACTACAGACATGCCCAGACACAGACGGACACACGCATATAGGATGGTAAAAGAACTAATCAAAAGCCTTCAGTTTGCCTTTCAGTTTGCTCATCAGACACTTTGCTTCAGAGAACAGGACCCTGGTACCCAAGAGTACCCTCACCAGATATAGATATAGTAGTATAGATATATAGATATAGTTCTAAACTCTCTAAAAGTCCGATTTTAACGACCTATGCAAAATGAAAAATGAGAATAATCGAGATCCTCTAGGTCTCCAGTAAGCAGCGGTGGTGGTGGCTGCCATGCCTCCTCAGCTGGGACTAATCAGGGCCAGACGACCACACACCGGGCTTAGCGTACACCATAGACACTTCACACAGTTCTACAAAAGGCGCTTTGGTGGCAGCTGTAACACTTTTTGACTAATCACATTTTCTAAACCCTTCTCATGCCGGATCAAAAGCCCACCGCATGAGTCGTTGGTTCTGGTTGTACATGCGGGACAGGTTATGATTGGTAAAGATTACAACAGGCAAAGGGCTGGAGCCCAAGGGAGTACAGTACAGGAGGAATATATGTTTGACTCTGAGGTGACCTCCTAATTTTCAGAAGTTTTATTGTGACACGTTCTACAAGTCCAATTAAATCTCAGGGTCACAGGTCAGTCACAGTCCTGGGTCCAGGACTATGTTGACTTCACCGAGAGGAAAACCTTAAGTAGCAATAAAAGTTTCATTACACTTCCTCCTCGACAGAACTGAAAGTGTGCCCAGTGAGGGTGTGTCGCTGTAATCAGATGACTAAAGAGCACAGAGGTATGATAAGCTTGTTGTAACCCTGATGTAGCTGCGATGGTCAGAACAGCCCTTTAATTTGCTTTTATTACCGGATGTGTTCAGTGACATAAGTCAAGGCTGTTGCTTTGTTTATGCACTAATAAACACAGCAAGTGTTTTATAATTCGCTTTATTCACAGTGTATATGTCAGGATGTGGGTGTCTTATGACCTCTGCTGAATAACTTCCTGGTGTACACCCTGAGCTACCAAGACATGACTGAGCACTTCCTTATAAATGATACTAGTTAACATGTTATGCGAGTGTATTAATCAATGGGCAGTTTAAGGCAGGAACAGGTCATGTACATGTTTCAGGACAGGACGCCCGCAGTAACAATCTCATGACACCTCAATGAGGCAGATTTATTGGATGCATCATTTTTCAGTCTGATCATTATGGATGACTAATTCCCATGATGTTGAAATTTAACACCCCACTCCCAATGCGTATGCTAATCCTCAGACTGATATTTTGTTGTTAACCTCGACGCGTTCAGCTATTGACCCTGCTGCTGTTATTTATGCTAATTCAACACTTCTGTTTCAGTTTCCAAGCCTCTGTATTATCCAGCCCAGTGGCTCTGTTTTACAGGTTGCATGACCTCTTCTGAGTGTTTTATAAATACACTTCTGGAGCTGTTTTCTTCCTGTTAGCAGCGTATTCTGCTCTGTACTGATTTGATTTGGTATTAATATACACCATTGACAAATATACAACATACCCACGCACGGTTGATTTGTTTTGAGGCAGAAAAGGTGCAGATTTATTTTTCAAAGATTAAAGGTTTTTCAGGTTTTCTTGAAACCTGTCTTGACTGAACGTGACTGGACCTTCTGGTCACTCTTAAACATAGACATTAACACTAATAACAGCACACACACCCTGTGTTTGTTGCAGGATAATTGACTTGGGTTCAGCCTCTGGGTGACCCATTCATACCACACTGCTGCCACAGGTTAATCACTGTTTGTCACCTGCAAAGCGAGACCCTGTTTTGTTGTGTACAAACGGAATCAACCATACCTAGACCTGGTATTCAGCACACTTGTTGTTGACTTTTAGGATAATAAATGCTGTTTATGTTTTGCATATTTAGAAAAAAAAAGAATATCAGACATATCAGACATGTCTGGGCTAGATCAATGATTATTAAATTGTTGTCACTTGTTTCACAGTCCAAGCTGTCCATGTCCTTGTCTGACCTAGTACTGGAAACCAACTTTAAAAAACTAAAATAAAAACAAGACTACTACCTCAGGCAAAGAGGTGCTTTGAGCTAAATGCTAACATCAACATGCTAACAGCTGCACATCAATGGAGCTGAGGTGGACTGAATGATGCCTGGTTGCTCAAATAAGCTGCCTTTAACGGCACCCACCTGTCAACCAAAGCAGCCGTGCTTTTAATTATTCATAACTTTAAGCCTTGATATACTTTGAACAGGTGAGTTGTATATACATTCACCCTCAGTACAGTTGTCATGAATGGAGAAATTAGCTATAGAGACCAAAACTGTTTTTTGTACCAGGCTGTAAACATGTTTATTTCTGTTGTGAAGTTGGACATTTTAACATGGGGACTTACGGAGACTGACTCGTTCTGTAGCCAGCCTCAAGTGGACATTTGAGGAACTGCAGGTTTTGGCACTTTTCACATTTGCTTCACTTCACAGCCACAGAGGTTGTCTCTTGGAGAATATTAACCTGTTAATGTGAAACCTGTATAATGTGTATTTTCACTATCCTAGTTGAGCATGTTAGCATGCTAATGTTTGCTAATTAGCACTAAACACAAGGAGTTAGTGGGCCACCATCAGTGGCACTAGAGGAAAAGTCAGAGGATCACCAGGGTCATAAAGATTCATCCTCTTGGGATCATGATCAAAATTTGAACCAAGTGACAGGCTGACTGTCAGACCAGCAGCATTCTAAATTGTCTTAGCTTTATGGCTGACGATGCTAAAACATGTGGTCAGCATCCACTCCATGCTCAGTAATCCAATGGCTTTACAACCCACTCCTAACCCAGATTAAACACAGGTGTGACACTGCTGGGTGATGTTAGGACAGGGTGAACATGGGTTTCTATAATAACTAGGATTACTATACAGTTACCATTATTGTAGGTGTCAGAGTTGTTTTTGTCTTCGGCTCAGGCATATTTTTACAGGAGCCGCAGAGTGGCCATCTGGCAGCATCAACTTCTTTCTCAAGAACCCCTGCTTCCCTCATACAACTTGCACTTTCATTATGAAGTTTTTATGCTCCAGCAGCTCTGAACGTCATGTTGACTGCAGAATTTCATTCTCCTCAGATAAACTTGCCTCAGGTCTTAAGTCTTGATTCGGGAATAAGAGCCTGGGGTCCAAGGGGTACAATCCTTTGTTATCTGTGCTCCCATGCTGCGTTCAAGGCCTTTTCCAGGACATTAGTTGCTGTTGATCTGATGAATTATGTACAAGCTGTTTTTGTTGTGGTCATATATTGTATTCTACTTCACGATTGAAGGTGTGTGAAACACTTAAAGTTGCATCATGAAATGATAACTATTATTATCTCTGCTTTTATGGTCATGATTTTTATGGTCAGGGTTTTATAGGAGTGTATGTGAGAAGAAATATAAACTGAATCAAAGCTTATGTTACAGAAAGAATACAGTAGAAGGACTTCAAAAAGAAGACATGTACTAGTATGCTTGGGTATGTTAGGTGTGTGTGTTTTATAACCTGTGTACACACATCAACCCACGTCTGTCTGTCTGTCTGTCTCTGTGTGTGTGTGTGTGTGTGTGTGTGTGTGTGTGTGTGTGTGTGTGTGTGTGTGTGTGTGTGTGTGTGTGTCAGAGCGTGCCGAGGGTGGAGCAGGGAATTTCAAAAGTTCCAATCACCTGAGTCACGGTCAGATCACAGCAGGGTGTGGGTGCTGACTGTGCTCTTTAAAGACAGTTACACTGTGATTTAGGTTTTTGCCTAATCACAGTACAAGATCCAGTATTTGCCATTTTTGTTCCCTAATCACAGCTTTAATAGTTTGGTAGCTGATAAAAGCACTTTGCTTTGGGCCTCTGTGCACTCTGTTGTGATGCTGGTTTGACAGGAGTAGAGAGACATTCATTCATCTTTCTGAAAACATGAAGCATGTTCCTGAGCTTTACCTTCCATATTCCAAGATAAATCTGCTTTGACTACAGCAGTTGCGATAAAGAATTTTTTTTATTTTAGGTTAAACATTTGTCTCTCTATCACAAAAATTCAAAATTGGATTTTAGAGTTTTCGGACAATTTTGCAACAGTTTATTGTGCCTTGATGAGACCCTTTCAAATAGAGCAGGTCGTCCGCTAATGAGATGACTTGTGGTTCGATCTCCGGCTCCTCCAGTCTGCATGTCGAAGTGTCCTCGAGCCAGATACTGAACCCCAAATTGCTCACGAAGGCTGCGCCATCGGTGTGTGAACGCGTATGAATGGTTAGCTCCCAAAAACTGATGAGCAGTTGGCACCAGACATGAATGGTCGGAAGACTAGAAAGCTGCTATGTAAGTACAGTCCATTTACCTTATCTAAGTTTTTTATAGCGTTTGGCTGGACTGTAGCAAAGAGGGGCCAGCCCTTTAATCACTGACTGACTGACGCAGTGATGAAGTTACGCCATTGGTCGTTGCTCCTTCAAATGTGCAAATGTTATTTACATATTGTATTTTATGAGTATAGGTGCAGCGCTCTAAGCCACTATGGGGTTCACCCCTCGCTCGCAGTCACACAGTGCACCCTAACCTCACTTACTACGTCAGCTCCACCTTCGTCTCACCTTGTGTGACACTGAGCTGAGACCAGAATCAGCTCCAAAAAAAAACAATTTCAGCAGCTTAAAGTAGCACAGCTCAGAGAGCTCATCGAATCTGAATCTATACTTCGCACAGCCTTCTCCCTCTAAGGCTATCATGAGTGGGATAAGGGCAAAGCAGGATATGATCCTCAGCTGTGCACACACACACACACACACACACACACACACACACACACACACACAACACACCCACTTTATAAGAAATCAATAACCAGTCCACACCTTGCCAGTGCGTCACAGTGCATTATATGAGCACGGTTACAGTTCCCTGATGTTCACCATGTGGTAATGAAACTGGAAAACAACACAAACCTACCGCTGTGAGAAGCGGAGATGATGCTTACGGACTCTAACGGTCCAGCAGAGTTGAAGAGGAAACAGCTCAACATGCATCGAGAGGCACGAGGGAGAGCGTACAGTTAAACCCCCACTCCCAAATAACAAAACACCCCCATACAAGAGACATCCCACAAATAGGAATGAGCGGAAAGTGTTGTTCTTGCAGCTGTACACACTCAGAACAAAGATAATGGGGATCACAGTACAGCCATATATTAGCTTTCGACCCAGTCCTGTTTGAACTGGCGGTGGAAAAGGCCTGAGGGGCACGGCAAGATTGTTTCTAAATTGAAAACAAAAGCAAAAACTCAACAACACATTTCCATCCTCGAAGTGGAAATTGCCTCACGTCAGGCATCGATTTAATTTTGTGTCACTGTGTATGCAAAACAGTTTGACCTGCTGTTTTTATTTGCCATGCAATTACTCTGCAGTCGGTATAAAAGAAAATTCTCACTCCGTTACTCGCTTTCAGCTCCCTCATCTGCCCACGACTCCTCAATTTTTTTTCACATCTTAAATTTATTTTATGTGTGTTTCTCCTTCTCGCGTGCCCTCAGAGCAGTGTTGGGACCCCTGTTGGACCTTCCTCCTCCTGCCCAGACTCTGATGGTGGTGGTGGACTCCCTGGACGTTGGATATGGAGCAGGTGAAGGACGTGGGAAGAGCGGCTCCATCGCAGAGCTCCTGGCTGCTAATCAACACCTGCTGCCCAGCTGGCTGCTGCTGGTCTGCTCCGTCCGCCGCCACAACAAGGCCGTATGCAAGATGTTCTCAGGTATTGAGAAAGAATAACTAATGGGCACTGTGCTGTAAAGTATTATTATGCTGTAAATGGGCGTCTGTGTGGGACCAGACAGGTACATGAACTACCTCGGGCATGTGTGTGGTGTAATCACTGTCAAAGTGAGTTATTTATTTGCTTCGACTAATTTAAAATGTCATTATGTGATTAAATTTTAAAAACACTGATTGAGTCATTTTTAATGAGTTTTGATTAACAGTAAACAATCATTTTCTAAATTACTGCAAGACACACAGTGGATGTGGAAATAGATTTTGATTTGAAAAGTACTTGTTTTATTTTTGGTGTTGATGTTGATTTTAAATAGAGCCACTGGTTGTCCATCAAGTACCATTAAAGCTGACAGTACCAAAGTACTGTTATATGTACTGTTGACTGTGACTACTGAATCACCCCACTATGGCACTTTGCTAGAGAGTCCAAGTACAACACAAGTTGTGGGTATGTGTGCTGTTATTACCTGTAATTATGTATTTTGTGTCTGCTCTTGTATGATTTCTATTTTGTTCTATTCTTATTTTATATACCCTCTTCTAGTTGTTTTTAAATGACTTAGGCCGCATTCAGACAGGATCAGGTGCCACGGTGAATTGCTGGGGATATTTGTATTGAATGTAACCGCTTGATAACTTTATCAAGGCTGTGCGCGCTCACTCTCATTCACTGTCTCTGTTTCTCAACCAAAGCTCTCTCTCTCTCTCTCTCTCAAACCATCAGGCACAAACCAAAGGAAACTTCTTGGTGTCACTATTTTGTAGTGTAAATTGCGAGCCAGACTCAGATTTAGAAGCTGGGTACATGAAATAAACAAAGTTAGAACACAATGGGTAGATTTTCAGAGTTTAGTCCATGAATCCACCTGGCTAGTCTCAGTTTCAGAGACGTTTCAGGCTGACTGTGGAGGTTCATCTGATTGGCAGGCTACATTTTTGGATCCAGCTCAACTCCTCCCCTGCAGGTCACTGAGTTTTTTTTTGGCACCCCTGACACCTTGACACCCCTGTGGGCCACACCACTGCAGCCAAAATGCACTGCCCGCACTCAAATGAATATAAAAACTTGCATTTTCGCCATAGCGCCAGATTCTGTCTAAATGCAGCCTTGCCTGGTCCTTGTGACACCTGAATTTCTCCTCTGGGGATCAAAAATAGATTATTTTCTCATTCCCCTAATCATCTGCATTTTGTTTGAATTTCCTTCATTTTGATCCTTTGTTGTAGTGCATCATGACAAAATCATCATTTAAATGATCCAAACACCTACATATATCCTGTGACTGAGTAACTGCCAGTTAGTGGATGTAAATCAAAAGAGTAATAGCATTAGTAAGATAGAGATTAGCTTCCAAGATGTTATCTAACTATAACAGAAAGGATCTTTGACTGTAACCATTGTTAAAAGCTTGTGTTAGGTTGAGTGCTTTGGTTTTACACTCTGGGTTCATTTTACTAACAAATTATAAATGAAGGAGGGAGGTGTTGTTTTATAGCAGTGGGTGACCAAATTTTACAGTTAAGTATGGATCTCCTTCTATCAGGTCTAAAATCACAGTTCTTAAACTAAAGTCTGAACACTCTAATACACTCCAAGGGGAAAAGATATACTGTATATCTGCAAAGAGTCTTTAGTATTACATCTACATTAGTAGATCTATGTAATTTAAGAAAACTCTTTTGGCCATCCATCTTCCTTTTTATTTTGGTTATTTAAACAAGTCTGAGTACCAGATGGTTATATGAAGTGGGAGTCACAGAGAATCACAATTACATAACATAGGACTGATAAAGTCTATGCCAGACAAATGAAAAAGCTATATTAGGGTTAAAAAAACATAATCTATCTCTTTCTGTGTCGTAGGTTTCCGTAAGCTCTGTCTGGATGATCTACGGAAGCCCCCACCAGTCCGTGACGTGCAGCAGTACATCCTCTGCCGGCTGGATGAAGAAGCGGCACTTCGGCGTCAGCTCACCCCTGACACGGCTGACATGCTGAATCTGCTGCACATTAAGAGCGGCGGCTGCCTGCTCTTCCTTGAGCGTGTGCTGGATGGTGTGGCAGGTGCACTGGTGGGTCTCCGGGAGATCCGGGACATCCCTGGGACCCTCAATGGCCTCTACCTGTGGTTGTGCCAAAGACTGTTCCCCAGGGGGCTGTTTGTCTATGTCAGGCCTCTCCTCAATGTCCTCTTGGCTGCCCCAAGGCCACTCACACCCCAGCAGCTGTTCACAGCGGCCTGGACACACGACAACATGCTCAGCCTCCAGGACTTCCAGAACAAGCTCCGAACACTCTCTCCTCTCCTGATCGATGGCCCTGGAGGCACCAAACTACTTTTTCATGCCAGCTTTGCTGAGTGGCTGATGGATGTTAAGTATTGCACACAGAAGTACCTCTGTAGCAGAACAGAAGGTCACAGCATGCTTGCCATGGCTCTGACTTTGCAGGGACCCCACCTGGATATTGAAGACACTTGCCAGCTAGCCACACATTTAGTATGCTCAGGTCACCATAAGAATAACCCCTCACTATTGGCACTGTGGATGCTGTGGATAGGTGTGCCTGCTTTTACTCCTAGCAACAGTAGTGCCCTCTGCACATCCTTAAACCAGCCTCCTGTTCTCGTCAGTCAGGAAGTTCTTCAGCTGTTAACGAAGAGCGGGCTTGTCTCTGCATCCTTTTTCTCAGATACAGACCCAAGTGTTGGTGTGCATTGTATAGGTGAAGAGGAAGCTAATTTAAGACAGGCATTTGAAAAGGAGATGTCTGTAAAGAAGCTGCTGGAGAGTGGGGTGTCCGTAAACCAGCCATCTACAGATGGACAAACCTTGCTTGCAAGCGTAGCCCACGAGGGTTCTGCAAATGTAGCCGAACTTCTCCTGACACGCGGATCTGATCCACTGGAGAGTGATCATCAGGGTCAAACACCGCTGACTTTGGCTTCCAGGCAGGGTCACGTCAAAGTGTTGACTGTGCTCCTGGAATGGGCCAAGAGCCAGGAGCCAGAAACTGCAGTGCAGATGATGGAGCATGTTGACAATGAAGGCTGGACTGCACTGCGCTCTGCAGCCTGGGGAGGACACAGCGAGGCTGTCCGACTTCTGCTAGATGCAGGAGCAGATGTGGATGGATGCGACGGTGAAGGACGGACTGCTCTTAGAGCTGCTGCGTGGGGGGGTCATGATGAAATCGTCCTGACGCTGTTGGACTATGGGGCACAGGTCGACAAAGCTGACAGTAAGGGCCGCACGCCACTTATTGCCGCTGCCTATATGGGACATCAAGAAGCTGTGGAAATACTGCTGGACCACAATGCAAAAGTTGACTTAGCTGATGGAGATGGGCGCACTGCTCTGTCAGTCGCTGCCCTCTGTGTCCCTACAGCAGCTGGAGTCAAAGGTTATGGTGAGGTAGCAAGTCTGTTGCTGGAGCGTGGAGCAGATCCAGGACACAGAGACCATGACGGAATGACACCATTGCTTCTTGCAGCGTACGAGGGCCACGATGATGTAGTTGAGCTTTTGTTAGAAGCTGGTGCTGATGTAGATGAGACTGCTGGTCCTGATGGCAATGTCTCTGCTGCGGCTGCTGTTACTCCCCTGCTGGCAGCTGCTGCGATGGGCCGCATGAGGACAGTGTCACGGCTGCTTTTCTGGGGAGCAGCTGTAGACGCCATCGATTGTGAAGGAAGGACGGCACTCTGCCTGGCAGCAGCAAGAGGCAGCGTTGAAGTTGTACGTGCCCTGCTGGACCGAGGCCTGGACGAGAACCACAAGGATGACCTTGGTTGGACTCCACTGCACGCTGCTGCCTGTGAAGGCCATCGAGCTGTGTGTGCTGCTTTGACGGAGCGAGGTAGCATGGCACGTGTCGGAGAGATGGACATTGAAGGACGCACGCCTCTTATTCTGGCAGCTCAGGAGGGTCACTGGAGCACTGTCAGGCTGTTGTTGGACAGACGATCTCCCATTGACCACAGGGCGTACGATGGACATTCTGCCTTGAGTGCTGCCCTCCTTGAGGGCCATGCTGAGGTTGCAGAGCTGCTCATGAGGCGAGGAGCCGATACAGATGTCCGGGACGCAGAGGGAAGACCTTTGCTCTACCTCCTGGTGTTGGAGGGTGGCCTCGAAATGGCTACTCTCCTCATAGAGAAAGGCGGGGTGCCTATGGAGTCCCGAGACTCAGAGGGCCGCACAGCGCTTCACGTGGCCTCCTGGCAGGGATCTGTAGAGATGGTAGACCTACTTTTAAAGCATGGAGCAAACCCCAATGCGCAGGATACAGAGGGAAGACCACCAGTGCATTCAGTGGCTTGGACAGGACATGCTGAAGTAGGACGCAACCTCCTAGGAGCCAGTGGTGTCAATATAGACCTTGCTTGCCACCAGGGGGCAACAGCTCTGAGCATCGCCGCTCAGGTGGGACATGCAAATATTGTTGCAATGCTTCTGGAAAGGGGTGCAAATCCTGATCACATGGATAAATATGGCCGTACTCCCGTCAAAGTGGCTGGGAAACACGGTCACTTTAACATTGTCAGGCTCTTAGAGAGCTACGGAGCCAAGCCATATGTAGGCCTGTTGCCTAACTCTGGTACTTTCTCCCCTGTGAAACCCACCAAGATGCTCTCCTCAGGCATCTCAGAGAGTAATGGAGGTGAAGGCACAGCCATGACCTCCTCCTCTTCAGTATCTTCTCCTGGCTCCACTGCAGAACGATTCCACTCAATGCAGAGCTCCCAAACCTCATCTACCTGCCACTCGCTGGCGACGGTGCAGACGGTGCCGGCTGACAGCCTCAGCTTCATTCAGCAGATCCAACAGCACTCGCTGCCTCGCAGTCGTAGCCGTCCCTCCACTCTCCCCCCACCAGGGAGCTCAGGCATGGGCAGCCTCCATGGAAGCAGCCAGAGGCACCCCAAAGGCAGCTCTCCTCCCACCGTTTGCACAGTCACTGCCATGGTGCACAACTGCGAACTGCCTCAGAAAGGCTTGTCGTCTGGACTCGAATATCACGACAAACTGAACAAACAAAACTCAAACTTGATAAAAGCTGACAGGACTGCTTACGCTGGTGGGAAATGGCACTCTGTCATGGCTTCCCTTGGGATCATGCCAGGCCAAGACAGTCCTGCAGTAGGTGCTAAAAACAGAGACAGTCCTCCTCTGGGCTACCCTTACAGGTTACAGAGCCCACTTCAAGGGGAAGCTTGGGATTCTCTACCCCAGAAGAACATTATGTCGCCTGCTTGCTACAATTTTAGCCCAGTCCCACCTTGTAGTGCCTTGCCAGAGGGTGTTATGACAACCACAGACCCGCAACTTAATCTGAAACAGGCCATCAAACTTCAGTTTGAGGGTCCCACCAGTGCAGCCTTATACAAGAGAGAGACACCCCTGTGACCAAACTTTACAAACCTTTTCTTTTACTTCATTGCAGTATGTCAGTTTGTGCTAAAACTATGTATCCAGTAAAACTAAATACTTGCTGGTTCCAGTGTCTCCAGTGTTAGGATTTTTATATCATTTTAAATTAGGGTTTAGTCATTTATTTAGAGAAAACAATTGACAAATTAATTGATAACGGAAATAATCCTTAGTTGCCCCCAGTGTTTTATTTTGTGGTGCAGCATTCACAGAAATTTACATTCTAATGACGACATCTTTGTTTTAGTTGGAGGTTCTTGGAGAAAGCAGTTTCTGCGGTGTACAATGACTTTCTTGGTTCAGATGAGAGAGGAAGTGATTCCTTTCTCCACCCCTCTCCACAAATCGAGAGGAAACACAAACTCAATGACATGAAAGCTTACATTCCTGCCTTTCCGTCGCCTGTCGTATGTGTTGAGCAGGGCTCTCACAGACGGGACCATGCTTATTCATTTAGAGTGTAGAGCATAACTGTATAATTTCTACAGTGAGTAACACTCCCTATTATGGAGCACAAGTGTCTAGGCTGGGTTATGTTATGTTTGTAAATTTTTTTGCTTGTAAAAAAAAAAATCCCTTTTTCTAAGCAGTAAATATTGTTTAAGAGCTTTAAGCTTGTGGCCTTGATCTTTATTGAAGCCTTTGATATTTACTATAAACTGGACTTCATCCCCCATAGGTCCATCAATGACGACCAAAAACAGAGAAGCAAGCCTACCAAAGCTCGACCCAGTGTGTGGTTTATGATACAAACTATAAAAGACAGCCAAGTTTGCTGAACCGACTTGGCTCTCTCGCAGTGTGTCTGTGTGCAGGCAGGAAGCAAAGTGAAAATTGGACCATAAAAACTGAGGGTGGATGTGGGAGGTTGTTGATCCAAACTTGTATGTGGCCTGAAAAAATGTCTAGTTCTATATCATTTTTTCATTGGATTAATATTTAATACATCCATTCATTAAAAAGGCAAACTGTGGCATAAGATATGTCTACCTCTTCTTATTTGTCAATGTGTCCAAGTGTTTAAATGTTTTATTTCACTCCCTTTACAACTAAATGTCACGGATAGCTTCTGATGTGTTAGCATCATGCAGAGATGAAAGTCTGGCAGCGGGCTGATGGTGGCCACATGGGACTATAAAACCAAGCTCTGTTGGACAGTTTTGAAGGAGAAAGGATATCTCTGCAGACAGGTCGAAAAGTGATTTAGCCTGCTTTTTTTCTGACAGTATTTGGACCTTGGAAACTGCATTTCGGAACTGCATTTTGTGTCATCATAGGCTTGCCTAGATGAAGGTTTAGTGCCTGAAAGGCTCTATTATTTAATACTTGCGTTAGACTTGAGTGCACGGAGCCTTTCTTTCATTCATTTTCAATGTTTTTGGCCTTCTTGTAACAACTGCATTGTGTTGTGTGTGAGTGCAGTGATTTTCTCAAAATGACTTGCTCAGTCATAATGTTTTTCACTGAATTATGATGAATCTACAATACAATTAAATACAAATGAGTTATTCACTCAGTTGTATTTGACACGGTCAGTTCTCAGCAAATCCCATTGTCATCTCCAGCTCTCTGATTACTGATTTTGTGTTTGTATACAAAGTCCAAGGCCCCCCTCCTCTTTCTAGCCTTGAGATGTGCTCTTTACCACTTGTAATTCAGTGTATTTACCAAGCAGCAACCTCTGTGGCTGTGAAGTGAAGTTGGCTTGTTAAAATGCCAAAAACTGCAGTTCCTTAAACGTCCATTTGAGGCTGGCTCCAGAACTGAGTCAGTCTCCATAAGTCCCCATGTTAAAATGTCCAACTTCACAGCAGAAAGAAACATGTTTACAGCCTGGTACAAAAAACTGTTTTGGTCTCTATAGCTAATTTCCCCGTTCATGACAGCTGTACTGAGGGTGAATTCAGCCCACCTCAGGTCCATCCGCAATCCAGGTCTTTGCCCATTTAGCCGGTAATGGAGGTCAAGATGACGACGACCAGAACCAGCACATTTTGCACTTCAAAACAGTTCTTCAGAAGCCTGTGGGTGACGTCACAGATACAACATCCATTATTCTTCTACTGTCTATGGTATTTACACATAGATGGTTACTTTCATGTCTTTGCTGAGGCATGTTTCTGGGTTCCTTATTCAAAGCTAAATGTGTATCTACTACATTAGAGGAGAGGATTTGAAAATCTTGTCATGACAAAGTTATTTTGTTAATATTCAATCAATGTTCCCAGGAAGTTCTAGCCATTGTCTTGTGCTAGCTGTGAGCTGTTGTTGTATTAGGAGTTAACCCAGTACCCATCCAGTTACCCATTTCTTGGAGGTGAAGATTGACAGCCATACTTTTGGGCTTTCAAAAAGCTCATTCTTTCTTTCATTGTTCCACTCTCAGCTTTATGAAATACCCAGTGTTTAGTGGTGAAAAATGTAACTTGAAGTGACAGGAAAGCTAAGAAAAAAAGATGTGCTTTGAAATCATACACATTAGTAAAGACGCAAGTCACACTTGGCATCCAGTAGAGTGTACTGAACTTTATTTTAGTACCAGTGTCAGCACTGTCACCTAGGTGACTAACAAAGAGAGAGCTCTGTGTATATGCCGTATGTTTGTATGCATATGCAAGTCACATTACTTCAAGTTGTGCTGACAGCTGTGCTTTCATGAGGACAAGCTAGAAAGGTCGGCAGTGGCTTTCAACCACTCCGCCTCTCTTTAATCTCTCTGGAAGAAACATCAGTCTGTCTTTAACGCGAGGTAAAAAGCAAACTTCACGTCCTGCTCGGTAGAAAGGTCCACATCAGGTGTACACAGGTGCACAGAGACATAAAAACCTGCAACAGCTGAGGGAACTGATACTTTTTTGGTATTTGCCTGACACGAGGAGAATCAGAGACTGGTTTTATGTTGGTGTCTTGTGCGTAGGAGCCCAGTCATTTCCATAATTCTTCCTCCACAGCTCATCAATGAATACAGTGAGCATGAGGTTATTATGTTCTTAGAAAATGCATTGAACAGGGATTAAAACACTGTCTCCTCCTAACAGACAGAAACTGAACAAATATAAATTTTATTTGATAAGTGAAGAGGTCATCTATCTATCTATTCTGTCAGGAGGCATCCAAACTATCTCCTGTAAAATAAAATGAAATATAAAGCTGACTGTATAAGTGAAAAGGGCAACAAAAGGCCAGTGGAGTAAGAACACTGGATGACAGGATGACCAGCTGGCTAGGAAATGCTGCCTGGAGAACAATGGAGAAACAGGATAGCTCATCAAGCAGGAAACAGCTGATCGGAAACAGGTGGACCGGCTGACCTGGAAACAGGAAGATTTGCTCTGCGGAGAAGGAGATGAAGTTTACAAGGAAATGAGCTGATGAATGATTGTAGACAACAAAACAGGGGTTAGGTCAGCTGACATGGCTTTAAAGGTACCATCAGTATGGAATATCTCTTTAGTAACATCTAGTGGCAATGGCAGAAAATACAACAATGTGCCTCCTCTGCACTTTGCTTTTGAAATCTGTGTATCATAATAATGTTTTGGATAGCAACCTGAACAACCTGTTGGACTGGTTCTGACTCAAGTGAGGTGAGCTTGCAGTAACATTAAATATGTAATATGTAATATAAGAATTGGCACTTATCCAACTCATAACCAATCACCAGATAAACACTGCTGTAACTGCTGTGTAGCTGCTGTTAGCTCAGATAGCGTTGCAGCTAGCAGTCAGCGGTATTTGGCGCTGCCAGGTAGCTCCCATTACTGGAGGCCTGAGCGGGGGTTACGGCGGGGTCAGCAGGGGATAAACCTGGCTTACTATGTATGACCTTTTGAGACAGAGTGGTATTACAAGACAGCATGGGCTAGGGCTAGCTGGTTAGCATGTTAACTTTAGCAGATCTCTGCAACACAGCACATAAGTGATAATGTCAAAACTCTTCTTTCTTCATGTTGTACTGATCATTTAAATTCATTTTTGAATGTTTTAAACTAAAACTATGGATTGCACCTTTAAAATTTTAATATAACATGCTGAATGTTCATACTTTAATTTCTGTATCTGACACAATCAGTCTACTGTTGGATGTTTCTATAATAATTATGACACGTAGAGATTACATTAGTACATTTCATCAACAGACTTCACCTTGCTATTATACGTGGTGAAGAGGAAAGAGTGAGTATGCAGGAGGCCTGAGATGCAGAGCAATTCCACTAAAGGCTCAGAGCCTGGGGGTGTTTCAGGGGAACTGAGAATGTGGAGCATTGATGAGCTGCCTGAATTTCAGCAGTTATTGGAATAACAGGGGAGTTACTTGAACCAGTTAATACTGCATGCAGCTTTTTTTTAAAAAAAAAACAAGCAAATCCTGAAATCCACAGTAGACCATGTTAAGGTTCCCACTGGAAGTTTGGTAGCCCTGACAACTCAGCCTCTACCGGCCATGGTGCTCCCAGAGGGTTTTTTCACACAATTTTTGGAATTTAATGAACACATTTTTAAGCTTACAACTCTGTGAAAATATATCTTTTTGCCTAACGTGTCTAGTTAAATCTACTGTGCCTGCTGTGACCACCACAGTGGTACCGGCAATGAGATATATTCCTTCAAACCCTGTACATTTATGAGCCCACATCCTAAAGGAACCAGCGCGGATGATTAAAAAAAATCTGCACAGACTGTTTAATGTGTGCAGTGGTTGGTATGCATCTCTCAGATGTGGAGAAAATTGACTTAAAATGCAAATAAAGCTGTTATGCTATTCCGCACTTGGCAACAGATATGAGTAAGTGGGTGTTAGACCCACGAGATTCCTCCTTCAGTTCTCTCCGTGTGCGAGTTCATTTGGTGGTTAATTTTCATCAGCATAAACATTCTAATTGTGGTCGGTATACTGCAGAATCTATGTTGTTTTCCTACTGGTGCAAGAGATGGCTAACATATTGTCTTAAATAAGTGCTAAATGATTGATTGTTAAGTTAATAATGTCAAATATTGTGGTATAAAAACTTAAGTGAATTAAAAATTCAGTTTTAATTCACTCTCTAAATTCATTTGTAGATGCAATATTCATAAACGGCAACACTCAGACATCTCCATCACCATAAATTAATTGCAACATTTTTCATACGTCATACGTTCAATACACCAAGAGGCAATTATAATATATGTTTTTATTATTCCATAGTTAATTGCTACAATAGAAACTGTGATATGTCGAGGCTATTTCTTTCTGCACCAAGTTATTACTGAAATAAAACAAGCTGCATGAGAAAAAGCTCACAACGAACAGACAAACTTTGAGACAATATTTTTTTTTATTTTCTGTTACCATGCAATTCATCACAACAGAAGATTTTGCGAGAATAAACACTATACCATATCTATACCATAATAATCTCTCTTTATTCTATAGTCATAAAAAACTAAACAGAGACAGATGAAAGCAGCTTGTCTTTTCAAATAATGGCTCACACCCACAACTATACACTGTAAGAAGTATGTCTTGATATGTCACGGCTTAATCTCTTTACTGAGCCGTGACATTTGAAATCAAATTCAAATGTCACGGCTTAATCTAAGAGAGCACAGGGACATTTTAGATGTAACCCAAATGGTAGAAAAGCACTCCATTCGCTTACTTTAGTAAACAACACCACAATGGATAATTTAAAAACTTCTTTACATGTAAGTCTTATATTAAAAACGTTACTGAAGACAAAGTAGCAAAATCAGCAGTAAAAAAGTAGTGATGTATCAAAAGTAAAAGTACTGACTGAAGAGTGGTCTTTGTCTCAGTGTTAAATTACTGTTGCATAAATATCCATCCATTAGCCATAACCTCCTATGATAAACTGGGGGGGCTGGATCCCCGGTGAGATTGGGCAAGAGGCGAGGTACACCCTGGACATGTCGGCAGTTCATCACATGGCCAACAAACAACCATTCACACTCACATTCACACCTATGGACAATTTAGAGTCACCAATTAACCTACATGTCTTTGGACTGTGGGAGGAAGCGCCAGGGAGAACCGTCACAGATACGGTGTTCAAACCAGGAACCTTCTTGCTGTGACCACCCATGCATAAATATCTAAGCAGTTTTGTTTTGTACTAAATATAACCAGTCCATGATACTGTTTGGTGTTTAAACCACTGCAATATGTCATATTGTACAAACATGTCAAGTTTCAAGGTTTGAAAAACTTTCAGTTCATTGAAGGACTACAAAACTGTCTGACTTATTTTCATTTATAAAAATAAATGTCAGGAAAGAAATCATGTAGCCAACACAAGGCTGACATTTTTTACTACAGCAGTGATGAGAATTTATCTCAAACTGAATGATGAAAAGTAATGAGTAACCAGAGTTGTCAGATAGAGGGGTAAATAATAAAAAACAAGTAAAAGTCTAAAATATGCCAAAAAATCAAATGCAAAGAAAAGTTAACATTACTACAAATATACTGCAAATGTAACTTAAAATAAGCAATGGTCCCCTCAATGAAACATCTGCTATGAACAGACGCATTTCACAGAAGACAATTTGAATGACAGTCTAGTTTTTTTTTGTTGCTGATGATTCACCCACTCTGTACTGGCATCAGTGTATCCACATGTTGAATGCAGAATCAATCTAAGAGTGGCAGATACACATGACTGACACTGCTTGTGAAAGACGGGAGTGGGAGGACTGAAAAAAAGCCACCAAGCTCCGCTCATTGTCAGAAAAGATCAGTGACAGTGTGAAAAATTGTAGAATTTGCAGGAATTTACTGAAGCAAATTGTGACAAGATTCCATTTAAACGTTCTCGGTTGAACACATCAAGATAAAAATGCTACACTGCAAATAATCTCTGCCGCTCCGCTTGAAATTCTCTTTTTAACTGTGAAAACATATGATAACGGATGCATGTGTATACATATTTCACATATCAGCAGGCAATCAGCAATTGCCTGATTTGATCCATTGCAAACTTATACAAAGCACATTTTTGCCAGGTAGTTTTTGTTTCCACAGGCTAACTGTAGAAGCAGGCATAACTTTTACCTTTATGATGAATGGATAGCCTTTGGCTTACAAATTCTGTTCTTACAGTTCAACTAGACCAAACACAATGCATTATTTGTTAGTCTAAATGCAGTTGGGTTCTACAAGTGAAGTTTTCAGAATCAGCACAGGAGCTGCATCTGATTGTTGTTGCAGTTCAGCAGTAAATTACCCAAATTAGTTTTATTAAGAGTAAACACACTCTTTGATTGGTGTATTGTGATTGTGTATCTTTAAACACCAACTCACTCTTCCTAGTCCTGGGTCTCCTTGTACTGGTATATCTTAATGCAGTGGTGCATGCTGTCAGATACTGCTAGTTGGCCCTCAGGTAGCAAGGTCAGGCCACGTGGACTACTCAAGCCCTGGGTTACTATGGGCCATCCAACTCCCTGTGCTGGGTATAACAGGACTCTGTGCTGGTCCCCCCAGTCGGCTACCAGCACATTACCATCTGCATCAATACAGATGCCCCACGGGCAGGACAGAACGGGTCCCATACCAGAACATACACCCAGAACTCTCACTGTGTTCCAGCCTGGCTCCAGCACTTTGATGCAAGGCACCCGACCTGTTTCATTGCCCCTTTCGGACACAGCTATCATGCCTGAGCTCAAGCAGGCTGCCACTAAGTAGGGCCGGTGGAATCCGGTCACCACTGTGCGCTCAAGACGGGAGCCTGTCTTGGGCTCAAGCTTTAATGCAATGAGGGTACCTTTTCGGATATCAGCAACCAAGAACTCATCCAGCCTGGTTACAGTGACACCCCTGGGAGCCTCAAGCTCATCTTTTGCAGAGCTCACCCCTGACCCTCCAAAGGTCTGGAGCAGACGACCATGCCGGTTGAACACAAGTAAGGCTCGCTCAGCTGCACAGCTTAGAGCAATCAAACCCTTTGCACTGACAGCAAGGTCAAAGTAGTTCCGACATCGTCTCGCAGAGCCATCAGACGTTGGGGAGGTCACTTGCTGGAGGACGTTGCCTCGAGGGTCAGTTACCTGTTTCAAAGATTAAATCTAGTTTTAACATTGGTGGCAACTTCATTTGCTATACTACACATACTGCAGGATGTACATGTCTGAAATACATTGAACACAACACATACCTGAACACGAGCATTTCCACAATCCACTATAAAGAGTTGGCCCTGTGGTGTGGCATGGATACCACTTGGCAGGGTGAGGTCAGCCCGACCTGAACCCTGCTTCCCAAACTGCCTGATCAGATGGACTCCTCTGGAGTTGAATGGTATCAGGGATGGGTCTCCCTCCTCCTCCAACTCCAACAGGGCGGGTTCCCCTCTTTCTCCTCTGCCTCTCTTTGGTTCTTGAGAGGAACCATCTATGACAGACATGGATAAGGACCTAGCCACCAAGGGTTGTTTTGAGCCAGACACTGTGATTTTTTTCTGCGGCTGTTGCATATTGTGACTTCTATATGTAGGGTATGAAAGGGTCTGTCCCATGTCAGAGACCCTAGGCCCCCTATTGAGTGTTGGTGAGGTGGGGCTCGGCATAGAGTTGAAGTTGCCACACTTCACCCTCCACACTCCGTGCTCATTCGTCCCACCGCTGATCAATGGGCGTGTCTTATGTGTCAGGTCCACTGCAGACTTTGATAGACGGCAATTGTAGTTCAAAGAGCCTCTGTTCATGTTGTAGTCATGAGATGGGCTCACAATGAAAGTATAGCTGGAGTCAAGGCTGTCTGTTGGGGATGGTGCTCTGCCAGAGTCACCATGGGTTCCTAGAGAGTGTTCATCAGAAGACTGGCTGAGGCATGAGTGAGGTCGGGCCCTGGAGGTGAGGTCTAGACAGCTTTGGCTGGTCAGAGATTCTCTTGGAGTCATCCTGGAAGATGTTAGTACGCTGTTGCCGTACTTTAAAAGCCTACTATTAGAATCCTGACTCACTTTTCGTTTATCTTCATCCTGACTGTCTAAACTTAGACAGTGATTCAGCTTAGCATGGTCCCATCTTCGTTCAGGTGAGGGAGATGGAGATGGTTTCCTACCAGAGACCACAGTAAGTGACTTCCTCTGATTCCTGGGAGAATACTGTTTTCCATTACTATTCATCTTGTACCCTTGCTCCTTGCCTTCCGTATCCATGTTTTTAAGTACAGTAGGGACAGTCAGAAATACATCCTCTCCTTGTGGGTGAAAGGGTGCAGATTCCATCTCATCATCCTGGGATGATTCCCAATCAGAGTGTTCACACTTCGGAAGCCAGCGATGTATCTTTGTTGAGGCACACTTTTGTTCCTCCTCTGATTCCAGATCACTCCGGGTAGAGAGGCTGATCTTTCTGACAACCCTGCCTGTTGGTGAGGTCCACCCCTGTCCTGGGGTGTTTTTTTCTCCCCCGGCACATTGATGGTTTGTGCCTTCACCCTGCATCTCATGTGAATGGAGAGCACACATCTGCCCCTGTGGTCCACAACCTCCAACATGCAGACACAGGCTTTGCTCTTGCACACGAATATCTCCAAAGGCGACAGCATTGGGTTGGGAGCTGGGTTTGAAGTTCACTTTCTTTAGGGAAACTGCGATTTCCCAGGGTTGTAGGAACTCTGAAACCTCCTTCAGCAGCAGGTTCTGGTTTGGCCCACTTTCATCTAGACCCGACTGTTGACCCACCTCCTTAATCTGCTGCTGAAGTTGGGAAAGTTTACGGAATCTTTGATCCAGCAGGGACTGGCTGACCCGGGCGGCTGCCATGTTCTCCCTCTGGACCTGCTCCAGATGCTGCTGAGTGTCTCGATGGTCCTGTTCCACTCTTTCTAGCAGGCGACGCTCTTCTCTGCGTGCTCCCAGGATGGCGCGCTCTATACCCCGCTTCACAGATTCGGTCTCAGTTGCGTGATGCTCTTGTAGGCGACGCAGCTCTGCCTCTGCCTGGGCAAGGTCGCACTGTGCCTGTGTTGCCCAGCATGGAGGGGACTGAGACAGAAGAGCAGGGGAAGGAGCCTCTGGATCAGGACTGGAGCTGTGTGCTTGGATAGGGGAGGTGGGATTGCAAGCCAAAGAACCCCTCGCTAACATCATGAAGGATGGATGGATGGATCTTGGAACTTGTTTTCTAGCATTCAATTTGAGTTCCTGCAGAAATACATAATAAAAGGACATGGAAGATAAATGCACAGATGAACAAAACCACAAACAGAATAATGAACCATGGTATGTCAGGTAATTCATATTTTAACAGGAAGTAATGTTAGAATAAATCTGCTTTGCTTTTTCTGTATTTGGAAATACTTAACTGAATCCCATCACCCAAAGGCTTAGTTTACGTAACCAAAGAAAATCTCCTGCTGAAATTTGATTACCCAACAAGGAAAACGGTGCTACTCACTTTCACTGAATCAGATAACTTTCAGTGTGGCTTACTGAGTCATGAACCTGAAGACCATTGTTGTCAATGGCCAACACGGGTCAAAATGTAATGTGTAGCCCCACCATATTTTTCAAAAGATGACCAAAGGCATTCCTCTAAGACTCTATTACCTCAAAAATAGCACATGTACAACAAATGCTCGATTAGTTCCGAATTAATCATAATTTGAAATGCATATTTTGTAGTTGTTCTAAAGATGAGTCATTTTAAGCAACACTGTATAACTTTTCTACCATGAAATTAAAAATCTTAATCATTTTGATGCTGATGGTGTCTGTCATTTGTACATCTGTTCTCACACTATGTAACTTTGTGCTCTGGGTACGATCATGACCTTCCGCTCCTTAATGTTTGGCTGTTGGCAAAATTGTTGACTTGTTAGTTTGTGATCATAAGTAATATAATTATAACAAATACATGTGTACAGCTGTCTGTATTGCACTATGAAACTGGGGACAATTTCTACGCAGTGTTGCTTGAAATCCCAGTATGCTTGCCTTCAGTTACAGAGGTAGGCTGTAAGCTTGCTTTAGCAACATTAGCATCAGCAGATAAACCCTCCTAGTCTAAAATGAAATGCCGTTCATGTACATAATTTGTTGTAAGTAATTGAATACTCTTTTTAAGATGACGTATTCTTTAAAATAGCTTACTGGAAGCTATTGTTATTCCTGTTATTTTTGTATGAGTGGATCCCACTCATATATAACCAAAATATAGTTGCATATTTAAAGGGCAAATGTGTGACAGGCACTCAGTCAAAGAATGAAGTTAACTGAAACTGGCACTCTCTAATTTAGACTGGCAAAGGCGACTAAACAAGCACTTAGTTTATTATTTTCACCAGATTGGTCTTTTATTAGAGTTATTCCTGTGCTGCCAAGTGAACAGCTGCTTTTTGGTGGTTGAGGTGATACAGTTATTCAGGAGGCCATAAGTGAGACAAGGCTGTGGGCAGAGAGAGCCAGCATAAAGGAGGAAGAAAGTTTGGAGTATTGCACTGAGAAATCTATTAGCATTTCAAATGGTGGCAAACAGCCAGAAGCATCCTGAGTAAGGGCGAGAGTGGGAGGTAAAGAGACAGCCCAAGTGTCAACACAACAATACTTCTCAACTCCCCAGTTCTGCAAACAGACCCCGCTTTGATATTTTATTCATGAGCAGAACAAAGTGATGTGGAGAAATGGCATTGAAAGATGTCCGTCCTCCATGTGATGTATTGTGATATTACTGGAACCCCAGGGAGCCATCATATAATAAACAGAAAATAGCATTCTTACTAGAAATACATCAGGAAGTTTATAGCCCCAAACAGTTTATTTACAGGAATGGGTACGGTTGCCAGTGTACGCATGAAGACTATATAATGCTTTTACTTTTTGCTACTTCAGTTTTTCCAAAATGGAAAAAAGCTACTTCAAGAAACAGGCATAAAATACAGCTGTACAAGCTGAAAAATGATGACTCCTAATATTTATTTAAGTTATGAAGAATAAGAATTATAAAGTATTCAGTCACGACTTCTGGTACTGTTGAATTTGTATTCCTCAGTGGTCTCACAAAGACCTTATGTCTACTGAGGGTTTACGTGCTGGTGGTTTCAACGTCCATACAGCTTTAATAAAAAACACTGAAAGTTAGTCATCATATTGTCATTTCTATTTGCTTTTATATCAGTTACGTCCAGTGAGTTTACCTTAACAAAAGCAAAAGTTGTACAGAGTCTAGAGAGTAAAGTCAGATTTTACTGACATTGTCATTTTACACGTCATTGCAGAGCTGCATGACTGCCAAAGCAACAAGCAATTTTTTTAAGTAATATTACATGGGAGGGTGTGCTTTACCGTCATAGTTGGCATGTCCGTGATGCGGTTATAGTATACAACAATTATCAATTTTCCAACTGCTCTCAAAATAAACATTTTTTCGCAAATTCCCCCCAAATATGAATATTTTAATTATATATTTTATTGTTATAAGTTGGTAATTTGGTATAATCACAATATTACATGAGAGGGTGAGCTTTAACTTATTATTCTCTTGTGTAATATTGCTTACATTAATAACATTAGACTTCTAATTGCCCGTGTCTTTAGTTCATTTGATGTTTTATGATTTTAGATTAACTGTTGCAGTGGACACATTTAGCAGCTTCACTTTTAGCCATGTGACAGACCTTAATTGTCATCCAAAAACACATCAAAGAGCCACGGACAGGTTCCTTTATTACCATGAACACATTCACTGTAGTTAATTTTGCATCAGCCCCACCTCCACCGTCCTGATGATGTAATTACTCACCAGAGCATCAAATGTGTATTAATGTGTTGTATTATTAATGTAATTATGTAATGTATTATTAATCCGCAGATGAAAATAGTCTCCAACAAATGCACTGTTTCTCTTTTTTGAAAATGGAAATTCTACTGACCAAGATTTACTTCCTCAGCAGGAACCAAAGAAGTCCTTGATTCCAGATGAGATGGACACATGGGTGGTTGTCTTGGGATTTGTTGATCATTACAGCGTAAATGCACATGTCAGTCATGTAATCAAGCACCATACAAACTATTACTAAATACCTTGGAGTTTGGACACATATTTGAATAAGGACCAACAGCAGATTTATGTGTATAATACCACTAACATTAAGGTAATATAGCTGAGCATTTGTATTAACAATTAAGAAGCCTTCTGTAAGTCTACTCTCTGTGGTATGAGTTACTTAACACATTACTAATTAAACATTCTGAAAGCATCTATTCTTCATACCAGATACTTTTGATACTTGAGAACATTTTTTATTATTATTATTACCTAAAGAATAATGAAGGCAGAACTTTTTCTTTGATTGTGGTGTAAATACTTGAATTTAAGGAATGGATTCTGAGTTTTCTTCCACCAGCAGTGCCAGTGAAGTTATTTTTGTTGGAGACATGCGACAGATATATCTGAGGCTCAGTGCCAGTCCCATCTCTTTGTGTCACAGCAGACCAGGTTTCCACTCACATTACCAAACTACATTATAGATGAGGAGGGTCCAGTTGCTCATCTTCTGAGTGCTGTGGGATATCTGGGTCACGTCAACAGCAAACCAGGATTACTACTACATGTCTGACTCCAAAAAAATAAGACTTAACTTTAGAAGTAAACGGAACAAAGTTAAATATTTGTAAGACGTTTGTAAGAAACCTTGCTGAACCATTTTCATTTCGGCAACATCACACAAAATAGAAATAAACTCAAGAAACACTCGAAATGTGTTTTTTTTTCCAATAAAACCATTCTATCTGATCTTGTACAATGACATCAAACACAGATCTACGGCTGAGTCTTACCTGTCGTCAGGTACCAGCGCCGCTACAACCCCATGCCCTGCTCTTCTTTAACACATCTCCACACTGCCTCACTTCACCCATCAACCTCTGGCCCTCTGTGCTGTTTCATCTCTTGTTGGCTGTTGCTAGGAGACCACCAAGGTGACTCCAGTTTCCTCTGGATGCAAACTCAGCCTGTGCGTCCACAATAGAAATTTCTCTTGATCTTCAGTCGGGATACTTTATGCATCACTTCCTGCCGTGTCTTTGAGCGAATAGCATTTTAAAATTGAAAGAAATAAGAAAAAGAGTCAGAGTGGGAGGGAAATTGATTAATAACACAAACCACACAGCTGATGTCTGAGGAACCAACACGTCTTTATGCTGTGAAATACACTCATAGCTTATTGCAGACGTGTTTATGATGCAGTGGCATAGCATTGTTCCTATTATGGCCATGTGCATTAAATATTGATTTCTAGGGTCGGTTAGCATGCTGTCTTAGTTTTTGGCAGATACTCACTCCTGGGTCTGAGCCAGTTCTTTCTGCACAGACTTTTTATGCTCTGAAGTATGTGTATGTGGATTAAACCCGAACTACTTCAACATACAGCTCAGAAGATCTGTATGATCACCACCAGCTTCAAGGTGGGCACCACAGACTGTATAAAACATGGACGTAGTCTCTGTGACTCCAACCAGTGTGGTGGCTCTGGCTGTCGCCATTTTGGCAGCCCTGCCTCTGCCGCCTGCCGGCTAAATTTAAAAAAAAAAAAAAAATGGACAAAGACGTGTAGCGTGTTTGTCCACTGCTCAAACGATCCGCCTGTAATGGCAAGCACCTGTCATTTGAAGGTGAGTTCTATAAAAATTCACCCTCAGTACAGTTGTCATGAACGGGGAAAGTAGCTATAAAGACCAAAACTGTTTTTTGTACCAGGCTGTAAACATGTTTATTTCTGCTGTGAAGTTAACATGGGGACTTATGGAGACTGACTTGAATGGACAGGTGACCAACCTGAAAACATCGGCCTCAGCTGTTGCCTCCGTCGAGGCATCAAAATGCTTGTCACCAGCCCAGACTACCTGTCTGACTAACAGTCCAAAATTCAGTCATACTCATGGCGATATTAAACGCAGTAAATCACATTGGAGAAGCTGGATCAGTGCAGGTGTGTCTGTCTGTCATTTCATCTGACTTGAACTCCTTCAGCAGTGAAGGATGAACCCACTCTGGTTTACAGTTGCCTCGATACAGCTGCATTTATCACTTCGCTGTTTTCTTCCTCCTCCACACCAGTAATGGAGGAAGAGAACAAGAACTATTCATTCATCACCTCTTTACAGGTGTTGAAACACAATCAACAATCAAAGACCATTTGCATGGTATCTTGGTTTCTGTTTCTCATAACTACGTGCCTCTTCTGGTTTTTGAAAATCTATAAACGATTCTCCTGAAATAAACCTGAACCGAGGCTAGTGTGCAGGGAAACATGCTCAGTGCATGCTGGGATGGGTGCCAGCACCCCCATATAGATCAATAATTAATGAACTCTGCTTAGTATTTGTAGTGAGCATGTTAACATGTTGTTAGTCTTTTAACACAGCGCTTCCTTCACGGGGCTCGGGCTCAATAAATACTCAGTGCTAGTTTGCTGTTTGATTATGTAACTTCATAAAAAAACAGATTTCTACTCTTGCACTCTACCTTTGTGCTCCAGGTTGCCAGTAATACGTAACGCCTACGGCACCATTTGACTGATTTTGTGGAGAAAATATTTTCTGGTTTTCCCTCTGATGGCCTCCGGCTGCTCCGCCTCAACTCTCTGTGATTTACAGAGTTTCCCGATGGACAGTGAAGTAAACCGCTGCCAACTGTAGCTGCTGCTAGCTAATGTTAGCTCAGTTTGTTAGCCAGGCTGCCCGGTAGTGTGTGTACCACAGGAGTTTTGGACCACTGGGAAGAAGAACAGGAGGTCAGGAAACTGACGGGGGGAGCGGCGCTTGTGTCATGCCAAAATCGGAGCTGGGCAAGCGGGCAAGACTGAAGAGGACGTTGACGGAAGAAGCTAAGAAAAAATTAAAAGAGTAAATCTGGGACTGAATTTAGTGGTTGGTGAGAGCTTGGTGAAATAAAAGGCTGAAAGAGAGACGCCGAGCTGGGCTGACTGCTGTTGGACTAGTAAGTAACATTAGCTGGCTGCTATATCTTGTGTTGTTGACCTTGCTTGATGTTCAGCTGTTAGCAAAGTTGTCGACTTGCTAGTTTTTTTTTTTTTTATCATAAGTAATATAACTACAACAAATATATGTGTACAGCTGTCCATATTTACCACAGTGGGATTACACTCTGAAACTGAGGGCGCTAAATGGTAAAATTCCAATGTCGACGTAAGGTTGCTTTAAATATTGAATGGTTTCACCTTTTCAGGCCTCCAAAAAAAAATAAAACACTTCAATTCATACAGTCACATGACCACAAAGAAAGGACACCAGGACAAATGCGATATTGCTAGGCAAAGAATTTATAAATTAATAAAAACATTCCCTTTGTAGTGTTCTTCTGACAGCTTTTTCCCCACTTTGTATTTTTGTCCTTTTTTTCTGATGATTTCAAAATATAGAAAAATATTTCTGACAACATTCATCATTACATTATTTTTTCGTATGATTTTCATTCTGTCCTGTTGGTTATTTCACATACCTCTGTATTTCTGACCCTTTGTTTTTGTTTTTCGTTTTTTACAGTATTTACACATTCAATCCACATCATCTTTCAGCTTCAACCCGGGGGACACCAGAGCATGATTTGCATAGATCACAGGAGAGAAATCAAAAGTCAAAGCTTCAAAGAAAAAAAAAAAAAAAAAAAAAAAGAGGAAAAAGTGAGAGGATACTGTACATCCTGTGATGAGCATTACAAATCAACACATGAAAAATCTTTTTTTTTTTAAAACATGGCACGACACGTGCGATCAGAAATCAGGTGTGAAAACAAGTCCCTTCACATGAAAGTTAAAAAGCCAAAGCTGTTTCAGTTCTGTCCAAACCGTCAAAAACACTTCCAGAAATCAAACTAACAGGACGTGCATTCAACTAAATGTGCTGCAAAGGTAAAGTTGGAGTCTGGCACACTCAGCTGCTGTTAGGGAACATTTTTTTCACCCACTCTGCGCTGTGTTTGGAGTGATGGAACAGCCAATCACAGCCCACCCTGAAACAAAAAAGGGGTGCGCCGTAATTCAGATTCAAATCAAAGTCAGTGAACATTCGCTGTGCGTTTGTGCGTAACCTTGAATATACAAAACACAGAAACTCAAACATGCTCTGAATAGAAAACTAGAAAACAAGTGTGAATTTGAAAGATGCAAAAGATTTGAAACTCGGAGACAGATTCGTTTTTAGTGTTCAAGTATTTCTGTCTGAAACACACAGCAGAAATAACAATAATAATAATAAAAAAAATACTTAAAATCTGTGATATGACAACATTTTCTGGAGCATAGCTTTGGGTCTAACCGTTCACCGTCTTTGTCAGTTAAAAGAGTCCAAAAAAAAAAAAAAAAAAAAAAAATATCAAACTTAGAGCAGATAAAGTGAGTTTAAGCTGAGGTGAAACAAGAAAACAGCAACCACCGTGTCTCAGGAGCCCCAACCCATATACATTTTGAAAAATCAATACATTTAACAGTTTATTTTTAGTCTTGCTGACAGTTCCCGGTGGCCATTATAGCAGTAACTGCAGCTAAAGACACTCCTGCATCGGCACAGGCATCAAGCCGTGGTAGCTGCTGTCAAAAAAAGAAAAAAAACGACAAAATCCCTTTTCCCGTATTTAAAGAATTTAAATCAAATGGTGTTTGCGCTGTCCCCCCCCCCCCCTCGTCCACGATCTGTACTGCCATTAGGAGGGCTCACCCAGCCGTTCGTTCTCCATAAAGCTAGGTATTCCGTCACAGTAACCATGCAGCCTCACACTGTGGGCGAGGTGGTTTTAACAATATTATCTCTAGTTCCGGTCTGTCATGTCAGCTTCCCTGGTTGGAAATAATCCCTTATAAAACAGCCCATTACAAACTTTGTCATATCTTTGTATTCTTAAAAATGAAATACAACAACAAAAAAAAAAAAGAGCAATACAAACACTAAGCGATTAGCGTAGATGTGCTAAAATCCCAAATGAGAAGAATTTTCAGCCTCAGAGGGCCAATGCCAACAATTTCAGTGCTGAAGCTTCCCTTTTTTTATTTTTAAGACATCTTGCTCCGGCTATTGAGCTTCAGCAGGGACAAAAATCCTTTCCATGGATAATTCAGGGTTGGCTATAAACTCAGAGAGCACAATTTTATCTGAATGTTTGGCGTCCTTCAACATTTCCTCGGATTTTGTTCCGTGTAACGTTTACTGTTGCAGATATTGGCACCTTTTTTTTCGTGGGGTTATTTGAAAGCACTTAACATATAAAAAGTGCTGCATGAAGTTCAGATTGCATCTGTGATTATTTACTAAAGTTTACTGTCAGAGAGAGATTGTCTTTGGTGTTCACGAATGTGTCACAGAAATAAAGAAGACTGACCCGAACATCTACATCTTCAATGAAAAGAACTGAGAAGCTGTTAGCGTCCTGCTCAAAATACGACCCATATTTAACAGAACTGTTTGTAATAAAAACTCTTTTCTTAAAAAATACTACGGTGAGTGTAAAAGTAGAGGATCCTGCTGAGGTTTCCTGTGCAAGACAACCATGAATCTTGGTTGCACGCATGTACAGCAGACTAGGTGAACAGATGGACGGACGGATGGCAGTGGGTAAAATACAGAAGTGATTTCTCTACCAATTTAATTAACCGAGAGGAAACATTCAGTGTGAAATGTGTTCTTGTTGCCTTCGATGATCTCTGCAGGCACCAGGATGAATAATGAACCACTAAAACCTAATTTAAGCTCAGTACTGTTGCACAAAATCAAAGAACACTTACTCTACACTACTTCTTTATTATTTCATTAGAAATCTGGCCTTAATTGGCATGCAGAAACTCTTACCTAACGGTTATTTAAAAATCTTAAGTGGGGTGTTACGAAATGTGTCTAGAAATCCCGTAGAAAAGTGAGTTACAGGTGTAATGAAGACGTACATTTACAAACTACGGCTTTGACAAGTTCAGAAAGATGAACAGTCAAAACATGACGTGGTCTTCAAATTCGAAAGTTTAACACTTTGTAGGATGGCAGGAACGTTTAGCAGTTTCTCCACTGCTAAAAGTCGAGAGAGTATGGCTAGTATGTGCGGAAAACCAAATGATTCACAAAAACGGGTCAAAGTGTACGGAAGTGTATTGCAGCCAACACCAGACAAATAAAAATGTATCATTGTCACATTATAACGTAAAATGTATGACAAATGTGAAATGTATCACATTACGTGATAATTTGTTATAAAGTAAAATGTTCCAGTGATAAGTTGGAATATAATATAAATGATCTTGTTATGTGTGACGTTTAACGTTATAATGTGATAATTTCTATTGTTGAAGCATGAAAAGTTTCCACGGGTCCGCTTCCGCATTATAACAATAATCACATAATGTAAAACTTTTCAGGTTTTAATGTGATAAAGTAAAAATGTTCATGTTATCATGTGATGAAGTTGGAATATAATATAAATTATGTTGTGTCAAGTGTTTAACATTATAACGTGATAATTTATATTGTTATAACGTAAAAAGTTTCACGTTATCAAGTGATAAATTGGAATACCGTTATAATGTGGTAAGTTCTATTGTTAAAACGTGACCATTTCCACGGGTCCACTTCCACATCTGGCCGAGACCAACTTATTATGTTATAACAAAGAAAAAAGTTTCACATTATCAGTGATAAGTTGGAATATAACGTTATATGTAAAAGATTTCCACGGGTCCACTTCCGTCCCCCTCTGCCCAGGACCAACTTATCACATTGTAACGTGGAACATCTCACGTTATAACAATAAATTATCATATAATAATGTGAAACTCTTCACGTTATAGATGATAAATACTGATACATTTTTATTTTTCTGGTATGGCAGTACGCTTCCCGAGTAGTGGTTTAGTAGTGGATTTTTGCATTGCTGTCGAACAGGTGATTCTTCATTTTACAGGTTAATATTTTCTGATCCTTAACCCGTGGAATAAAGAATGACCATGTTCTACAACACGCGACAACCCGACGTTGACAAAAGAAGTTGAAAGGGAATTTTTATTTTTCTTGGCAAACGCTTTTAACACTATGTGGCTGCGACTTCATTCAACCTCGAGACACAAGAAAATAAATTAAACTCTGATCACAACACTGGCACTGACTCCTCCACGTCCTCACACATACGTTTTAGACTTGGTACCTAACAATGAAATGAAAAGATAGTAGCTATTACACTAATAAAAAAAATGGGTGTTAGTGTGTTAAAAAAACAAAATAGCAGCATGTTGAGCTCCAAGTTGAACGGTTGTATGTTCAGTTTGGCTTTCCTCACCCAAGAGAGGCGATTTTGAAGCTAACTAAAAGGGAAAAAAAAGTGAAATGTAGATCGCTTCATCTTTTAGCTTGCGGCCCAAAGATCTGTTTAAAGTCAGTGAATGCCTCATGAGGACTTTTTTTAACTGTCAGTTCAAAGTAAAAAGGAAATCGTGCCGACGCACCGCAGAAGTAAAATCCTTTTTTTTTTTTTCCCCCTCCTAGCAGACTCTCGGATCTTTTGAAAAGACTAAATGACACACAGAAGGTATGAATTGTAAAGCGGTGCTGTCTTTTCAATCCCACAGCCTCTCTCATGGCAACAGGTGAATGGCTTACTGATGGCCTGAAGAGTTGGCGTCACCTGGCGTCATTCGTTCAGATAAACTCACACTCACTCACACACACACGACTAAAGACACACCTGCTCCATCGTGTCGCTGATATGTCTAGAAAAACGGTGCAAAAAGACGAACACGCTTCAAACTTAATTATTTTTGAAAAACAAATGGCGTTAGTTAATTTTTTCCAGTACATCTGTGGCGGTCGCGCTGACTCACAGGAGAGAAAGTGGCACTCTTGACTCACCAGTGTTCCAGTTTTCATCTCTTTCATGAATATAGTCTGTGCAGCGGTGCAGCCTCTTGAAAACAAAAATAGACACTTGAGATGTTGCCGGGAATGCTCGCTGTGTTTTCTGTGAGCTTTCATGCTCGGCCAATCCTCGAGCTCTGGGTGCCCAAAGCTCACTGGATCAACTGGTCCGACGCCTTAAGTGATTTTTGGTGATCATTTCCTGTGCCGCACCTTTTCAACTCAAAAGATAAAGAGTATCGACTAGCACCAATATGTGCACGTATAACTTTTATCTGTGGCTTTACCATGACGTGGTATGTGTATGTACAAGCTCCCTAATCTCAAACATTTACTGAGATTTTCTGTGTATAGAATGTAAATATAATACATGATATGCACAATATCATAGAAGTTTACAGAGGAGAGAAATTCTTCCAGTCCTATAGGTGTCCTATAATGATTTTGGTACAAAAACGCCACAGTCGCGTCATCAGACGACCCGGAAAAGTCTCAGTGCTCCAGTCCATCCTCTGGTGAGGAGAGAATCTTTTTTTTTTTTTTTTACAGCCTAAACAAAACGGAGGCCGTCTACTCCTCTGCCTCCTGGCTGTGAGGGAAAGGCAGAGTGACGGCGTGCTCTTGAGCCAGGGCGGCCAGCTCCTTGAGGAACTCGCAGAAGATGACGGCGCAGTAGACGGCATTCTTCACGCGCAAGGCCTCCGCCTGCTTCTCCAGGCTAGAGGCCCCTGCGGCTAGGCCGCCCCTGAACAGGGCGCTGTGCAGAGATTGGCCGCCGTCCCGTACGTGCGCGAGGGCCAGCTGGGCGGCGTGTCGAGCCCGGGTCGGGCTGTTGGTGTGACGGAGGATCAGATCGCCGAGAGATGGTTTACGACTTTTCACTGGAACACAACAAGAAAAACGGATTCATGAAAAACCTCCAGGTGTTTCCTGGTTTTTCAGGACAGAGCTGTCCTAGCCTGCGCGCACACACACACACACACACACCTGGCCTCACCTAGTGAATCGGAGCGCCGCAGGGGAGGAACTGCTGCAGGCGAGTCAGTCCAGTCCACTTTGCCTCGGGCCACCAGGTACTGCTGGGCTTTCTTCAGCATGGCCGGGAAGTCCTCGTGGGAGGCTGCGAACGCCTCGATGCGGTTCTTCACAGAACCTAAAACCTGAGAGGAGTCGAGGAGATAAAGTTTGTAGAGTTTTGATCTTCATAAAGCAGCCGGCTTGGTTCTGACCTACAGTCTGAAGCTGCACTCGCGGTCCCCAGAGGCTGCAGTGATCATTACACTCCACAGTATGAATTATCCTGAGGTGTTGTGTGTATTGGGCTCAACTCAGGACAGATATGACCTCTGATCTGAGGCTCCGAGTGAGGAGCTGGAGGGAAAAGGTCATGGAAGCCATTTATATATTTACTTATGGATTCACTGTGTGTGTGAATGAGTCACTCTAAGGTTGCATTCAGACAACATGAGGTGCTGCGCTGAATCTCTCTCTTCTTCCTGTCTCTATTTTGCAGCGTAAACTGTGAGCCAGACTCAGATTCAGAAGCTGGTACGTGAAATAAACAAAGTCAGAGCACAACAGGTAGATTATCAGAGTTTAGATCAGCCAGTTTCAAGCAGACTGCGGAGGGTTTGACCGGCCTAAGCGTCTGATTGGTGGCCACAGCGTGATGTCGGGCTGTGCTTTTCCAAAAGTTGGAAACCGGTTTAACTTCTCCTCCGCAGGATGCTGCGTTTGGTGGACAAACGTGCGACTGTGAATGGAAAAACCTGCGTTTTCACCGGATCCCGTCTGAATGCGGCCTAACAAAACATCAGGCTTTAGAGCTTTGCCAGGCAGCATGTGTGGTCCCCTGTATGAGATGCTGATTGGTCCAGCTCACCTCCTCTGGGGTGACACGTGATAAATACTTGGCCAGTTTGTCAGTCAGTCAGCTGGGACTTCAAACACTCGCCTCCTGTCACTCTCTCAGCCTAACAGAAGTTAAAACTCGTTAACTACCTGGCGTGGTTCTGATTACAGATCAGTTTTCTTCAGAATTGTCCTGTTCAGAAACACGAGGAGCAGAGTGATGTTCTGACTGCTTTGTGTGTTTCATCAGGTGAGCTCTGCTTTGAGTTCTTTTAGTTTAAATTAATGTAGATCACATAGATTTGGTTACATTTATTTGATTCTTTTGATTTGAACAAACTCTCAGACCCATTTTCTCTGTAGTTTGACTCATCTTTCTGTATGTCTGACTTATCTACAATGGTACTGCATGAGACAGCCAGTTACACTCGCTCACACTTCTGCCTTTTTAGTACTTTTTCCAGGGTTTTTTGACACCAATCTCCACCTGTTTTGTGTGCAAACATGGACTTGGAAATATGGAGATTAGTGATTTGCCTTTTTTCTGTTATACATCCACTGACACATTCAAAAGAACCCACGGCTCTCTTGCTTACACTTGAGAACAGCTGTTAACGCTAGCGATCCCTGCTGAAGTGAGGAGGAGGAGACGGGGATGCAGCGCTGGATCTGGGTGCCAGGTGTAGAAAAGAGAGTACAAACTATGGAGAAGCTAACGGCGCTAACCAGGAGGGAATGTGGAGAGTGTAGAATCACAGAGACGTGGCTGAGTGAACTCACTGAGGACTCGCTGGCAACAGGAGGAAGGCAGAGAGAGGTGGAACGGCACACGGCGAAGGAAACGTCTGGGGTCGGTGGGGTCACCTCAGAAAGGGCTCAACCTTTCGTACGTGCGGCGCCCACTTAACCAGTTGAGCCACCAGAGTGCACCCTATTTATTTATTTATTTATTTAATTATAATTTCTTTGATCTGAACAAACCCACAGGCCTGATTTTCTATAAAGTTGGACTGTCAATTTTCTAAGTTCCTTGCAAATAAATAACTTTATTTCACTGAATCCATCTGGTTCATGTGGCTTGCTCTTCCCCTTCTTCCGAGGTGGTGTATCTTAGAACATGCACAGAAATAAAATATGGAAAAGAAACTCTATTCAAATGCATTGTGGGCCTGATGCTTTTGGAAGAGATGCTTGCACAGAAGTGAGGTGGGCTGGAAGTGAACGACACTGCCTAAAAACAGCAGACTAAAAACTGTCACTGCTTCAAGTGGAAATTCAGTACAGTTTGTACCGAGCACCTGGTTTAGAAATTCAATGGGGATGAGCGTGGAGAGCACTCCTCGGCCAACACATCACAGGTTTTGTACGGCGAGTCTGTACCTGGATCAGTGACTTGACGCTGGGCTGGAAGACCATGTTGGTGTTGAGCAGGAAGGAGCGTAGGAGGGGCTGAGGATAGCATGCCAGCTGGGCCACGATTCCCGTGAGCAGGATGTTGACGTATAGCGAGTTTTGGAGCATGTTCTCCAGCTTGGCAAACAGAACCACCATGAATGGACCTGCACGAGGAAAGATTGACACAAGAGAGACACAACTTTAGCTCAGCTGCAAGTGAACAAGCGACGGATGAAATCGGAGGCGTGTTTGACAGTTTCTTTAAATATCTGACATGTTGGTAAAGAAGCTGTCAAACGCTGATGAACAGGCAGCTCAAACAGCCTGTAGACTTGAAACGGGGATAATTAAACTCTGAAACTCTTAGCCGTCCCCTCTGAATTCAGCACTTTGACTTGAAGAAGAATTCTTTAGCATTAAGATAGATGCTGGTGCTAGAAATGTGTTTCAAGTGCTGTTGAAGCGTGAAGCTGGTGCTCACACTGCTGTGTAGAATGCTGCCGTGCATAAGCAGCCTTCAGAGCGCACGGCAGTGTGACAAATATCTGCCCGTGGCAGCTCGCTGCTTCTTTTTAGAGGGCGAGGTGTGCGCTAGAAGTAAAGTCACCATGAGGCGAGTAACACAAGCGTACTTCCAACTGGCACCAACTTACTGAAGCCACATGCTGTTGTATTACCGGGGACGTCCATAAATACAGCGTGATTAAAAATAAATTCAGAAGGATGAGACTGAACCGAGGTGAACAACAGCCAGTCAACCGGCCAAAACGTTCTCCAGGCTAACCCGACTGTGCGGCAGGAGAAATACACACCACATCAAAATACAGTCTCTGGAAATGTGGCTTGAAATATTAAACATGCATCTATGATATCAAAGCTGAGCGTCTCATCAGAAAACCTGTTTTAAAAACATTTTGCTGTTCAGACTATTTCTCCACACTGTGTGGGCGCAGCAGTTCTTTTGATTGACAGCTCCCTGCTGTGCACTGCCGCGGACGGGGAGCAACTAAACTATTTTAACTGCCTAAAACATCAGTATCAGTTGAAGTGTTTGCTTTATTTACAATATTTTGCTTTGAACGATTTATATTTGTTTCTGTTGCGTCTGAATGAAGTCCGTTTTAAGAAACAGCTTTTTCACAGCAGCATGAAACAGTATGTAAACGCAGGTGTTACCAATGATACTAATTAATGCTCCAACATGCAGCACCCTGACTCTGTCGACATTAATGAACCTTGATTAGTATCATTGGTACACCTGTGTTGGCGTTAATAAACATTTACATGTAGTCATTTAGCTGACGCTTTTATCCAAAGTGACTTACCATAGAGGAAAACAGTCACAGCACAGTGTGACAAGGACATGTAAGTGCAGCATTAAGTACTGCATTAGTTGTAGAGGGGGATAGATTTATCATGTCCAGTTGTTGGTAGTGTTGTAGAGGAGGTCCTCTCTGAAGAGCTGGGGGTCTTCAGGAGGTTTTTGAAGGTAAAGAGGGACGCCCCTGATCTGGTAGGAACTGGTAGGACGTTCCACCAACGGAGAACAACAGACGAGAAAAGTTTGGATTGTCCTGAGCGTACGGGTGGCAGAGCCAGGCGTCGTTCATTGTAACATGTCTGTATGAGGACATTCAAGTAGGTGGGTGCAGAACCAGAGACTACTTTGTAGTCAGCATTAGTGATCTGAATTTAATGTGGGCTGCTACAGGTAGCCAGTGGAGCTCGCTGAGCAGCGGGGTAACATGTGACCTTTTGGGTTGATTGAAGAGCAGGCACATTTACAGTAATCAAGTCGCAAGATGACCACAGGATTTAGGTGTCATGTTGAGTGAGGTAAGGCCTGATTTTTCTTGTGTTGTAAAGTGCGAAGCAGCACAACCACAAACAGGTAACAGAACAGTTTACAAAACTACAACCAACAACGTAAAGACTTTTAACAGTCTCCCCCCTGCACAGTATCGGTGTGAGTCTCACCTGTGTACGGCTGAGAGGCAGGCTGGTTTAGTGGTCGTGCAGGACTACAGAGGCCCACCACAGACCCTTCTCCCTTTGTGTCCCCCGTCAGCTTCGCCTCCAGGGCCGAGGACAGCTGCTGTTCCTCCTCCAGCCGCTCGGCAGATAGGGGCTCCCTGGCAGTTTCCTCCCGCTGGCAGGCTGCTCTGCTGCGCTCTTTCACCCGGTCCTCCAGCTCCCTCAGCTCCTGGGTGAAGGCCTCGATGCTGATGCCCTGACCGTTGGAGTCTCCGGGGAGCTGCGGCTCTCCCGGCGCCTGCTCCAGCAGCTCCTGGATCAGGCTCTCTACAGATTGCTGTGCCTGGTTGGCTTCTGGAAGATCTGAGGATGCACTGTGCGGGTTTGAGGTGTCGCTGGTCTGCAGTTTGGTGTCGGGCGCCGGCTGGGTGATGGAGCTCTGGTTAGGGCACAGAGATTTGGCGTCACTCATTTCGCTGTTGCTGAAAATGGACTGTGGGAGAGGCGTGCAGCTTTGCGAGGGGCAGGTGACGAGGGATCCGTTTTGATTTGCATTTTCGTCTAAATACTGCTGCTCCCCCAAGTCTCTCTTCACTTTCTTTACCTCCAGTCCTCTGTCCCGATTGTCTGAGCACCCGTCCACCTGCCCCATCGTTCCGTTATACATGGCCTGGTAGCTAACAGTGATGGCAGACGTTGGAACGTGGGGAGCTGGGGACGGGGCGGCGTGAGAAGTCGATAAAGTAGAGGCTGTAGACGATGAGGAGGAGGGGACGAGATGCGGTACAGGCTTTGGCAGGAGCTCCTCTCTCTGCAGGCTGCGTTTCTTGGAGCGGGGCGTGAGGCTGATGCAGTTGTTTTTGCCGATCGTGACGTCCCACTCTCCGCTGTCCCGTTCCGAGCTGCTCCACTCGGACCGTGCCGCCGCCACGATGGCCGACCTCCGCTGTCCTGGGGGAGTGTTACTGCTTCCTCCCTGCTGGAAGGAGAAGTGCTCGGGGAACATCGCCATGGAAGGGTTGGAGGTAGGGGGCGGTGGGGGCAGAGGGACTGCGTTCGGGGAGGGGTTTTCTCCGTCGTACGGCGCCGACCAGTCACGGCAGGCCCA